>JAKTYB010000081.1:0-60547 GCA_030561725.1 Grinbergsozyma bentonensis
CTGCCCCAGACCCCGTAGTGCTCACGCTCCGCGCTCGCTGCCGGGCGCTGGATCGCGGGGCACAGCCCCGCGATTACCGATGGCGGGGCCAGCGAGCGCAGCCCTGGCCGCCGGAGGCACGTTCAGGCTGACCAGCTAGACTGGCGTCGGCCTCCGGCTCGGCTGGGGCTCTGCCCCAGCCCCCGTGGTGCTGTCTCGCACGGTACGACGAGTGTCGCGTACCTGACGGCGCGTACCTTGCGGCCCCACAGCTGTGGGCAGGCTTGGCAGCGCCGAGCGCGGCTAGCCCCGGCGGACGCAGCGCACGAGTGGTCCAACGGGCCATCTCAGCGGCGCTGCTAGCGCCGGACGGCCGCTGGTCCCGCGGTCGGCCAGGCCCGGTGCGCGCGAGCGGTGCGGTCGGGAGCCAGCCGAACGCGTCCGCCCAGGGTGACGTGCGTCGTGCGTCGTGCCTGGGATTGACAGCCGCACGTGGCGGGCGTGTCCGTAGCGAGGGGAGGCACCGCGGCACGTCGGGCGATACGCCATTCCGGAAGGGGCAGGCCTGGGAGGGCACGACGGGCAGGTGGTGACGTTGCTGGGGGCACTGGGCGAAAAAAAAAGGGGAAGTCAGAGGCGGGCCCTTGCGGGGGCCTTGCGGGCGGCCTCTCAGGCCCGCTGTCGCAGCCGAGAGCTTGCTGGGTTTTCTGAGTAGCCGCCTCTCTCGCAAATTGGGGCAAGCAGCGAGTCCGGAGATAGTCGCTGGGAGAGGACACTGCAGGACCGACAGCGCTGTCAGCGCGTCCGCGCGCCGGGGCCACTGGGGCAAGCGGCCCACCGGCGCGGAGGAAGGGGGGAGCTGCCCCACCACTTTTTGCCGAATGCCGGGTGGCCCTTTCGGACTCTGGCGAGAGGTCGCTCGCCCAGGTCGCTCTCCTGGGAGTACGCCAGTGTCGCGCTGCGCAACCATGCGGTTGCCCAATGTCGACAAGGCGCAAAAAGCAACGCGGCCTCAAATTCTCCCAAAAATAAGCCGGCTCAGCAGAAAGGAGTGCTTGGCAGGAATGGGCGTGACGGCGCGACGGACTCACTGCAAGCGTCCAACATCGAGCCGGGAGTTGGGGGGTTTCGTTTGCCAAAGCAGAGCCTTGGCAGGGCCCTCTGTCCCAGGCTCTCCCGGCCTGCCGCCCCTCCCCTTTCCCAAAAAACCCTCCCCCCAAACTCTCCCAAAAAACCTTTGCTCCCTACTGTATGTTTCACCCCACCTCGCTCCGCCCCCCTGCCTTAGCCCAGCTCAAATTTGTGGCAGCCTCCCACCGCTCACCGCACGGCTGCTGGTGCAGCACGTCTCTCCCAACCACCCCCTCTCCGTTTTTGGCCCAAAAATACCACTCTCAACTCGTTTCGCTGCAAAAAACCACCCATCTTCACCACCACTTCGCACCCCAGCACGAGGCCCTAGAGCAGGATTTCCGAGCACACCTGCCGCCCGTGTCTTCATTCGCTGCCACCACCTCTCTGCACACAACCCTCGGTATCGCGCATCGCTCACTTGGCGCGAAATACCCTCCCCGACAGTCCCTTAGCCTTCCCCCTGGCCTCGCCAGTCCCAAACCCTGTACAGCCTGAAACCCGTAGCGACACCACACCAACCACAGCTACCCGCCAAGCGCTCGCACACAACCGCACCAACGCAACCCGCCAAGCGCTCGCACAAAAACCGCACCACACAACCCGCACACACACCCATGCGCTCTCCTCCCACCCGCCTGCAGCTGGCCCTGATGGCCGCGGCCGTCGCGCCCACCGTCTCGGGCACCGACTACGCCGTCGCTGCCTCCCAGTACGGATGCTTCTCGTCCTCCCTGAGCCTCTCCTTCAAAACCACCTCCTCCACACAAATGTCCAAGGGCTACTGCGCTGACCAGTGCGGCTCGTCCGCGTACGTCTTTGCCATCACCAACGGCAAGGACTGCTGGTGTGGCACCAACGAGCTGCCGCCGGCCAGCGTCTCGGCCGACTCGAGCGACTGCTCCATCCAGTGCCCGGCCTACCCCTCCGACAACTGCGGTGGCTCCGACGCCTGGGAGTACTACTACCTGGAAACGTACAGCGCCGAGCTGACGACCGCCAGCACCGCCGCGTCGGGCTCAGCCTCCGCGACGGGCTCCGGATCGGCCGCCTCGGCCACCGGCTCCGACTCAGCTGCCTCCTCCACAGGCTCAGCCGCCTCCTCTGCATCCGCGACTAGCGCCTCCTCGGCCTCTGCCGGCTCCTCCGCATCCGCCACAGACTCGTCCTCGTCCTCGTCCTCGTCGTCCACCGTCACCCACAGCGGCTCCTCTTCCTCGGCCACGGCCACCTCCTCGACCACCGAGCAGGTCAAGACGGTCACCAACTCCGGCCAGCTCACCACTGTCACTGTGGCGGCCGAGGCGTCCTCGTCCACGGCGGCGTCTGCCTCCGCCACGGCCACCTCCTCCTCGGCCTCCGACAAGAAGAAGAGCGGCGTGTCCTCGGGCGCCATTGCCGGAATCGTTGTTGGCGTGGTTGCCGGTATTGCAGCGCTCGCTGCCCTGCTCATCTTTCTCTGGCGCCGTCGCCGCGAAAGCGACGAGGAAAACACCCCGAATCCCTTCAACGACCCCTTCGGCCACGAGTCCAAGCTGCCGCCGGTGTTCACCGGACCCAAGGTCGACCAGCGCCTCAACCCGGCCATGCTCAACGCCCAGCAGCGCATCTCGGTGGGTTCTCTCGACGACGAGGTTGACTACTCGCGCAAGATTCTGCACGTCACGAACCCCGACGACCGCTGACGGGCGGCCGCGGCCTCGAGCCCGGCTCGGACCGGTGCTCTTTAAGTTATTATTATTTGGACATACAATGTACTCCTTACGTGAATCCTCGGCTGCAGTGCTCGCTGGCCGCTTGAATTTTTCAAACTTCAGCCGCACGATGCACCTGCCTCAGCCTCGCAGAGGCTCCAAGACTGGGGGAGAGAAGGGCAGCGCCCCAGTCGGGTCGCAGACCAGTAAACGCTGCAGCTGGCCACGATGGCTGCGGCCAGCGCTCGCTGCCGCTGCTGTATTGCACTGCAAACCACGCCAGCATCCCGCTGCTGCCTCAGGGGCGGTGCTGCCCGTGGGTTGCTCGGTGTGGGGCATGGTGGGGTTGGGGCACCGCCCCGCAGTCCGTGGCGTGGGTTGCGTGGGTTGCGTGGCTTGCGAGGGTTGCTCTCTCCAGGGCGGGCCCAGCTCACGGGCGAGGCTCGGATCCTCGCGCTCGACCGTAGCTATGCTACACAGATCCACCAGAAAACAGCACACAGACAGTGCGACGTCGTCCGGCGGCGCCAAGTGACCAACTGTCATGTCACCCGCGCCCGACTGGCGCCCGCGTCACTAGGCGCCCCCCCCACATCACGTTCGGGCACAGCCGCACAGAAAATTACAGGCACAAATTGGCGGCCGCTGGACCTCCCTCACCCCACGCACCAAGGACTCTGTTTTGAAACAATGGCTCCAAAATCCAGCAAGAGCACAAAGTCACGGACCCAGGAGTCCTCCTCGAGCCCCTCAGAGACCACCGGGCTCGTCCGCCGCCGCTCCTCCTTCTTTGAACCTTCCCCCACGCCAGAGGCCCCCGACCAGCAGAAGGTGCTCGCCTTCTCGCAGGACAACAGACACCTGTCACTCGTGCGCAATCTGCACATGGCTGATTTCATAACGCTGCTGAATGGTGCGTGTGGCTTCTCGTCGGTGCTGAGCTCTGTCAAGTACGCTGCCTCGGGCGATTCCTCTTACGCTGTTCGCGCCATGCTGCTGGTGCCGCTCGGGCTCTTCTTCGACTTCATGGACGGCAGAGTGGCGCGCTGGCGCCACAAGTCGTCGCTGATGGGCCAGGAGCTCGACTCGCTGGCCGACCTGGTGTCTTTTGGTGTTGCCCCGGCAACGCTCGCCTACGTGCTTGGTTTCCAGACCGCGCTGGATCAGGCTGTCCTCACGTTTTTTGTCCTCTGCGGCCTCACCCGTCTCGCCCGTTTCAACGTGACGGTTGCCAACGTTCCCAAAGACGCTCATGGCAAGTCAAAATACTTTGAGGGCACGCCCATTCCAACGACGCTAGTTCTTGTTGGCCTCATGTACCTGTGGCTGTCCAAGGGCTGGGTAGGAGCAGACATTCCGTTTGGCACACTTGGCTCCGGTGCGCTCGAGCTGCACCCGGTCGTTGTCCTCTTTGTTTTGTCGGGCAGCGCCATGATATCAAAGAGCCTGCATGTTCCAAAGCCGTAATTATTTATACAAAAGGGATATCATCGATAGTGCAAATTGGACCCGGCTGACAGCCGGAGTCTCACGGAGGCTGCAAGCCTCCACCGGCCAGAGTCCCCCCACCCGTCAAACCGGTCACAGGCTCCTCTAAACGTTCCGTAGCTTCATACTCAACCAGTAGGTAGTCACCAGGAACCCATTCTCTTACGTGCCGCTCACCCACCGCCTCAGCGGTCATGATATCCATTATCATGCCTGCCCTGCTTTCGCTACGCCCCAGAACGCTTGAAACAGCCTTCTCGATACTGTCCTGGAACTCGAGGCACGCAAGCACTCTGGCGTACGCAAAGTCGCTAAAGGTGAAGGGTGCAAACTGTGCCATCTTGTCGCTGAAAAAGCATCCCACTGCGTAGTCTACCATAGCCACCAACCGCTCAGCATTTTCATATGTGTAGCGTAGAGTCACTTCCATGTACTTGATGGCGGTGTTGCATTGCAAGGGGAGGTTGAGATTCTGCCGAAAATCGCAGCAAAAGCCGCGCTTTTCACAACCTTTTCCAGGAATAAGACAACACCCACGCCTACGCCAGTATGGTGCTGCCAGGATACGCCTCTCTAGGAGGTTTGAAAGACGCCAGTCGCATGTAAAGCGGATCTGTGTTAGCCAAAACGATATGCGCTTGCGATTTACAAACAGGAAAGGCCTGCGTTGGCCGCGGTAGGGGGTATGTCTCGACCAATGCTTCAAGCTCGAGCCACTCAGTGTCACTTACGACCGTGAGAGGTTCGCTAGTGCAGTGAAGCATGACGAGGGAGGGAGAAGAAAAGGGGTTATATAGCTGGGTACTACGGGGTAGCATGGGATAGCATATACACACAATAACATGGGATGGCATATCCACGCGATAGCATTTGATAGCATCGTCACGCGATAGCATCTAAAAACTGACAACAGGAACCAGCTCAAATGCTAGGATGTTTAGGGTAAATGGCCAAGCACAACAGTATAATGACAAGTACAGAAATCTAATCGAGCACCGCAGGCTTTGACATGCCCCACAACGTCGAGCTACTTCAGTGATCGAGGCAACCGCCTCAACTACGTTTTCTCTTCGAGACGGTTGCTCGGAATATAAACAGACCGCAGAAACTCAGACCCGTTGTGACAGCGCAAAAACCACCCACCTTCACAGTGCGTTCAAGCAAAGCTGGGGAAACGTCAGTAAAAGAAGTTGATGCTTTCAGTAATGTTCCTTATGCAATTGTGTCAGTCTGCACATGCATTCGCATAGAGTAAAATGGGTGTGCGAGTCGAGTGGCATTTCGAAATTTCAAAATCAAGTCCAACAAGAGTAGACAGCAACGGCGACTGAATGATGAAATATCCGTTCACTGGTAGTTCCTTGTAGGGAGGTAGCAAGCCACCACGTAGGATAGAGGTAATTTGGCCATCAAAAATGAGACGCAGGCTGACTAGAGCATCACATGACTAAACCTAGAAAGCGCTGAGCCATTCTCTTGTTCAGAAGAAATGACCAACTGCAGGTCCCTGCGATACTGTCAGAGTGTACGCTCCAAATTGGGTGTCAAGCTCGAGCCCCAAAAGGCCATACTAGACCAGCGACAGGATCGATGCATTTGCCCACTATGTGTACATGGCAAAACCATCACCAAACTCAGATCCACGGAGTTCTCCAACAGACCATTTGTATTCTGGTATGAAGGAGGCGATCCAAAGTGTCTCTTTCTCCTACGCCCTTTGCTCTTCAGTCTCGCGAATTGTGTGAGAGGTTGGAGATGGTGCTGCAACAATCCAAAGGACGCAATTGAGGAGAACTCCTGGGACTCCCGATGTTCGACCCGTATATGTCACTAGTTCTGTGACAAGTGCAGAGCTTGCAAAGCTCACCCGACCCATGGTGGATCGTAGGGGGACAACACAGCCGCGGACAGAGATCGCAGACAGCTAGCATTGCAGAAGAGCAGAATTCTTCATCTCAAAAGCCCTAGCCATATCATACTACTTGGACAAGACTAAGTGTTGGCGAAGATGCTGGGAGTCAAATTGTTGTTGGCGGCCACCCGCGATGGACTTGGACTGCTCAAAGCCTAGAATGAAGGGACAAGCACGCATAAAGGCTCACGGAGATTTACTGTGTGTAAGCTGATGATCTTCCTTTTTCACTAATCGCGCTGGTGAGAATACTGTGGGGCACTGCCCCTGGCAATTCCTCAAGGCCAACGCAACGTGACGTGCCCGAGCCCGTGTTCGGAGCTTCTTCCCAGTGAGGCAGTGGGGCAGCAAGCAACAGCCATGACGTCAAGCTCAAGGAGCATGGGTGGAGGAGGGAGAGAGGGAGGACTTGGAGACAACCTAGGCAGAAGGGCTCAAAATCCGCCCACATCCTGAAAAAGACTCTTCTGAGTCTTTTACGCTCTTCTTTGCATACCCCACTTCCAGCCGTTCCTCGCATTCTTTCCAGCGTGTTTTCCAAGACAAGAAGTGGCTGGTGCAGGCTGCAGCCGAAACAGGCCACCCACTTCTGTAATGGGTTCATGTAGGAGCAACTGGAAAAGTCTGGGGCAGATACGCGGAAGCGGCTGCTCGCACAACACAGCCACGGGGCAGCGCCCCAGGCTAAAAACAAGCAAGAAAGGCTAGGGGCTGGCAGAACTCCTGGTATATTTCTCTCTAACCCTCGCATTCTCTTGTTCTCAGCCTCTTCCCCCATCTCATCTCCATCTGCGCCTCCAGCTCTTCCCCAACTTTTCTTCCCAGTCCCCCTCTCTCGAGACCTCCCCCACCACCGCGCCTCAATCTCATCACACCCACCCCTGCCCAACCCCCCCACCCTACTTTACAAAACCCACCACCACTTCGCAACCATCCTTCTTACCACTCACAGGCACATTTTCACCTACCTATAATGGCCCCCATCGACCTGAGCCTGAAACTGCCGGTAAATGCGCAGCCCACCGAGGTGCTGGCGTTCCGCTTCGAGGGCTGGCGTACTGTGCTGCGCTCCCTCATTGCCTACTTCTCTGAGGTAATGGCCGTCCAGGACGAACTCGTCCGTCAGCAGGTGCGACTGAACCATGCCGTCTACTTCCCCTTTTTCCCACACGGAACCTCCCGTGACTCCACACCGCGCGCTCACGGAGTCAAAAACCAGCAGCCACCTATTGACAATGAGGCCGTGCAGAAGCTGTTTGCCCCGCTGTCAGAGGGCTCTATTGCCGAGTTCCCGTCCCAGCTGATTGCCTTCCACGAACAGCAGGCTGCGATTGCTACAACCTCGGCCCGTGAGCTCTCCCAGGTTGTTGTTCCGCGCCTCGAGGGCCTGTACGGCGAACTCAAGCGTTCCATCGCTGAAATCAAGTCGTACGCCTCGTATTTCAACAACACGGTTGGCAAGCACCAGCAGGCGACAGCACAGGCCCTCAAGGCCTACGAAGACGCCATCCAGGCATCGACCGTGGCGTCTTCGCATCTTCAGCCCAAACAGGACCCCTACATCCACAAAGACGCTCTTGACGCACGTATCAAGGCCCAGGTCCGCGAGGAAAATGGCCTTCTGGACTCATTCCTCAACCTCCAGCACTCTGGCCGCGAGCTTGAGATTGTTGTGGTCGAGGAAATTCAGCACGCAATTTCCTCCTACGCCAAGCTCATGGGCATGCAGGCCGACAACCTCAAGAGTCTTTCTGACAAGGTGCTGGCAGGATTTGTTGCCAAGAAACCTGAGCTTGAGTGGGACCGCTTCATTGCCGAAAACCCAAACCAGTTTGTGCCTCTCGACCTCAAGGAGCGCAAGGTCTCGGATGTTACCTACCCCGAGCAAGACTCGCTTCTCGCGCTGCCTGTTCGTGAGGGTTACCTTGAACGTCGTTCAAAGTATCTCAAGTCTTATTCCAAGGCTTGGTATGTGCTGACGCCCTCATTCCTTCACGAGTTTAAGTCACAGGACCGCTCGCGTGACCCACAGCCGGTGATGTCTCTGTTGCTTGATGACTGCGCCATCTCTAACGAGAAGGGAAGTTCATCCTCGTCGCACAAGTTCATTCTCACCTCAACTACTTCGTCGCGTCATCAAAAGTGGGTTTTCCGTGCCGAGTCGGCGGAGAAGCTCAACGAATGGGTCGCCGACATTAACCAGCTGACAGCCGTTACTGGCCCTGTAGCCCGCGCCGAGATTTTGGCCTCCAAGAAGCCCAAGTTGTCGCTTGATACGTCTGCCACCAAGCCAGATCTCTCGGCCCAGGTGTCATCCAAGGACATTGCCGCCGCGGCGGCTGCCCAGGCTGCCCTCGAACTGGGCTCCCCAGTCGGTTCTGAGACGTCTGCTGTCACCTCAAATGGCGAGCCATTTTCCGTTGACGCTCCCGAATCGCCCAAGGGTCATCCTCTTATTGACGAAGGCGTCACCCCAATCCCGGCCAAGAAGCCCGTCGTTGCCACCAATATTCGCCTCGACTCCTACCACAAGTCTGCGCCTCCGCAGGAAGAGGCGATTGCTGATGACAATGCCTCTGTCTTCTCGTACGATCTCAAAAAGAAGACGCACTCGACGCTCCCATACGACAAAGACTTTAAGCCAGTTGACGCTGATATCCCCATTTCGATGGAGCGCCGTCTCACGCAGACTCACCACAAGGACGACGATCCGTCTGCTGATGGCCCTGGTGTGGCACGTGATCGTGGTGATGTTGACCCCCAAGAGCAGCTGCTTCGCCGCAGAAGCTCTGTCGTCTCTACAAAATCAAAGGAGAGAAGGCCGTCCCGTAGAGCCACCGCCTCATACGGAGCCGAAGAGCTCAAGCCTCTATCGGCTGCCGAGAACCCCCCCTCTCTGTTCTTCGCAGATGGCCTGCCACAGACCACTAGCAGCGGCGCCTAGCAAGTTCATCTGTACCTTTGTTTAAAAATATCTATACATTTAAAATAGCAGCCAACCGGTTTGTCTAGTTTAGTCGTATATACTAGCGGCCAAGCGTTTCAAGCGTCTCAAGTTCTGCAGCTTGAATAGAATTGAGACGCGAACGTCCCATGCAGTTGCAAATGCTTTGTCGGAGAAGCGCCTGCTGTCCTGGATGGCAATCTGCCGCCGTCTTCGCTGCTCGTTGGCATCCAGCTGGTCTACAGCAGTGAAGGCCTCTGCAAGTGTCAGTGAAGGGTCTTCGGACCGGTAGTCAGGATCTGTTTCAGAAGTAAACAGAAATCCGCTTGAGTTATCGCCCTCCTTCACAATATCGAGCTTTGGACCAGCAGAGTTGTGCGCCACAGGAATCAGACCCGCCGCCATGTACTCGACCACGACCATGCCAAAGTGTTCGTTCCACATGGTGTTCACGCCGACGCTAGCGCGAAGTAGAGTCTTTCTCACCTCTGGCCACGGGCAATCGATGAGAAAGCGTACGTCCTTGGTATCGCTGAGTCCAAGCTCACGGCACAACAAGCGAAGGCAGTACACAAACGATTTGTCCGCGTCATCCCTGATGGAGCCAATGAGAATGAGATTTGCCTGGGAATGAGGGTTAGTTTCCTTGAACTTGGCAAACTCTGTTAGCAGAAGATCGTGCCTCTTTTCAGGACGAAACTGCGCGATGCAGACAATATCTTGCGATCTGTCTAGAAACGTGGGGGAGGTTTGGTTTTCGGCAAAATCTTCAACGGCAACCGGCGGATACACAATTTTGATGTGATCCTTATTGATTCCCATGAACCATTGGCGCTTAATGTGGTTTTGGGTCCAGGTTGAGTTGGTCATTACGACAGAAACGTAGGAGCCAGCAAACGCATAGACCAGCATGAGAAAGGACCAGTACAAGTACTTTGCAAGTCTTTTGAGCGAAATCAGAGGGTTCTGGAATGCAAAGATGGGGCCGATCGCGTTTGTCATATCTCGCGACACGACTGGGTAGTGGACGTAGGCAGCAATAGGAACCTTGGTGAGCCACGATACATAGGGATAGGTGAAGGGCAAGCCCATTGTGTCCACAAAAACGTCAGGAACAAGAGAGTTCATTGCTTCACGGACCATGGTGACGGAGCCCCACGCTTGGCCAAGCAGTGTGAAACGTGGATAGGTCTGTGGTTCAATAAGAGTGTGATCAGACAGCATGACAAAGACAATGCGGTGAGAATGTCCCCAGACGTCGAATCCAAACCGAGACTGGACCTTTTTAAAAATAGAAACTCTCGAAATGGGCCGTGAGGGAACACGCGAAATGTAAATGGCAGCAACATTGTTGGGCGACTCGTCCAACGTCGCCTTGACAGCGGCCCACAGCACACGCTCTCCGCCACCGCCAGCGTCCGCGTTGGGATGAAAGAAGCCATAAATGATGTTTGTGGCCTTTCTGTCGAGCAGGTCGGAGTTCTCTTCCATGAGATTAAGGCGCTCGGTGCAGGTCAGCGCAGAATACAGATTGGGTTTCTCCGACCGCTTGACGAGCTGGCGACGCACGGGGCCGGTTTGTTCACCATAGTGGGGCAGACGCTTGGGCCCTGAGCCGGTAAGGGCAGCCTCCACATGCTCTTTCCAGTCGGCCGGGGGAGCCCGGAGCTGTTTCGCTAACGACTGGACGTAGATGGAGAGGACGAGAGACCCGATTCCGGCACCAATGAGGAGGAGCGGGAACACAACCGCCGCAACAAGCGCAAGCTGGTCGGAGCGACTGGAGGAGGCAAAGCTATGGACGATGAATCGAAGCCATACTGCCAGCTCAGACATGATTGTGTCTTGACTTATGGTATGCTGGCTGAAAAATGGGGCCGTTTCTGCACAGCCAGGCTTGGGAGGGGAGGATAGTAGATAAGCTTGAACGGAGGTGAGAGTAGAATTTAAAGAAACAGAGAGGAGGCAGCCTTTATAGAATAGAGAAATAAAGGTCTTATTTCTTCTCAGTCTAGTGCGAACGAGCCTGTTTCTTGGTATTTCGCAGCCGCGTTGTTCGCCTGATGAGACACAGCCGTTCACTGCTGCATACACAGCCTGCTAAACGGCTTCACGTGATCCGGGATTCGCCAAGCGGTTGGCTTGACGACGTCACGCACCACAGCCGTGCAAGTGTTGTGCACAGCCGCGCACACGTCACAGCGCTGTGCCACTCCACTTCAAATCCGCATTGTTGCTTTGCAAACTCCTACAAACAACTTATTCAAATATGGGTGTTACTGTTACTTCAATTTCTCCTGGTATGTATTTTGCAATTGATTCCTAGGCACCCCTCCAGTCCTTACTAACCCAGGTGATGGCACCAACTTCCCCAAGAAGGGCGACAAGGTCACTATGCACTACGTCGGTACTCTTGAGTCTGGCAAGACTTTTGACTCCTCCCGTGACCGCGGTAGACCCTTCCAGACCGTCATTGGTGTTGGTCAGGTGATCAGAGGCTGGGATGAGGGTGTCCCTCAGCTCTCCCTTGGTGAGACTGCCAGACTTACCATCTCTCCCGACTACGGTTACGGAGCCAACGGTATCGGTGGTGTTATCCCCCCCAACGCCACTCTCATTTTCGATGTTGAGCTGCTCAAGATCAATTAGTTAGTTAAATAGTGCGTAGATATCATCAATTGCGTGGTGTTTTTTTGTCATGATGGGGAGCTGATCTCGACTAGTGTGGAGGTCTACAGCGACTGAAGGCGAGAAGAGTTGCCTGAGCAGAAAGCAGCAAAACTGCTTGGTGACTAGCAGCAGATAGTCAGCGAGAGCAGGGTCGCGCTATTGGAAATTGCTCTTATAGGTTCTCTCCGTAGCCAGAGATACACTGCTCCCCTCAGTGCTCCTCTAGGTGTGGGCCCTACTCGAAGTAGAGCACATGCAGGGTGTATCAGTAGTCAGACGTGCACTTCACATGGGCATCCAAAACAGCCCAGAGCGATGCGCTAGGACCGCAGATTTTCAAAACTCACTTCTTTGTTCGCAAAGAACGCCGTGGAGCAGGTTTCTTTTTGGGAGCCTCCTTCTTCTTATCCTCCTTCTTATCCTCTTTTTTATCCTCTTTCTTGTCCTCTTTCTTGTCCTCCTTCTTGTCCTCTTCTTCCTCCTGCTTCTTTTTGGTCAGACGCGAGGACGTTCGCGGAGCGGCCTTGGTGACCCGCTTTTTCTTGACTTGGGGCTTTTCCTCCTCAGAGCTTTCTTCCTCAGAATCTTCCTCATCATCTTTTGCGGAGGGCTTTTCTGCCTCCTCCTCTATGTCCTCCTCGGCCTCGGCTTTCGTCTCCTGCTCATTGCTGACTTCACGGTCCTTGTCACCCTGAGGCTTTTCGACAGCGTGTTCAAGAATGAGTTTGCCGTATTCGGTCCAAGGCAGCTCAAAGTTGACCTCCTCAGTGAGCAGTTCATCGTCTTCTTCCTCTATGCTGTCCAGGCCCTCGAGATTGTAGAGAGTGTTTAGCTTAGCCCATATTTTGGCTGCCCCCAGGGACTCTTCCTTTGAAGCTTGTAAAGAGTGGAGAATATTGATCATGTGGAAGTGTTTTTTGTAACCGACAGGCTTGTGTTTGGAGATGGCTCTGAAGAGAGCTATCTCTTGGTCCACGGTCCAGTCCGCGGACATGTTGTGTGAGAGTAGCGAGGTCTCTAAGCTAGTGGGTGTTGTTGACTGGCAAGCTGGCGGGGCAAGTAACTGGGGGGGAGACATGGGATTATGGAGGAAGGAGAGTCTCGGGGCTGGAAGAAGCCTTGCGCTGCCAAAGAGCCTGATCCAGGGTGCCAAAACTCAAGTAATTATCTACAAACCGAGTAACACCAACGATCGAATTGAAATGGATTGATGCTCCTCGTCAAACACCCTTCTCAACCGCTTCTAAGCTCCCCTTCCATTTCCCCCCTCCATTCCCCCTGCCCTGCCATCCCCCCAAGACTCCTGCCCAATTACCCTCCCGTCAACCTACTGAAAAATTTCAGAATCAAGCACACTCACCAACCGGGCCACAATGCCGAAACGACAGGACCTGCTCTTCTCACTGACGAGGAAGCGCGTCAGAGCATCCTGGAACAAATTCAACCTCTACAACCTGGCCACATGGCGTAATGGCATCCGTCGGGGCACGCTGTACCAGCAGAAATGGACAGCCAAGGCCGAGACTCGCGCCTACCACGGCGAGCCGCTCACTGAAAAGGTGTTTAGAAACGCCTTCACTGCGGAGCTCAACGCCGTTGCTCCGCTCCAGGGCAACAGAGCCGAGCAGCCAGAGACCCCCTGGGCTCTCCAGACCTTTGTGGCGCTGGAAAAGCGTCTCGATGTGGCCATTTTCCGCTCCATGTTTGCCTCGTCTGTGCGCCAGGCAGCCCAGTTTATTTTGCAGGGTAAGGCCACTGTGAACGGCGTGCGCATCAAGCAGCCCGGCTACCAGCTGGCGCCTGGCGATGTGTTTGCTGTCGACCCAGACTGCGTGCTTTATGCCACCGGCCGTGAAAAGCCGAGCGTGAGCAAGTCGGTGGAGTACACGAATCGCATCATTCGCCGCTACAACCGCTACCTGGCCACCTCCAAGAAGCAGCCCGAGAAGATGTGGCGCCGCCATGTTGCCAACCGCCGCCGCCACGTGCGGTTTGCGCAGAGAGTCAAGAGAGAGCGTGCCGCCAAGGTGGCTGCTTACAACAAGCGGGTCTACGCTGAAATGAATGAGGAAATCAACTCGGTGACGCCTGTTGGCATTCTAGAGCAGGTGTTGAGCAAGGAGGATCTCGTGAGAAAGACCGGAGTGTTTCCGGGCATTTTTGGTGCTGCCGCAGTGCCCAAGGCTTTGTCCATCATGCATATGGTTGTGCCTGGCATGACCCGTGCAGAGGCCGCTCCAGAGGAGTCCAGCGACAAGGCAGCCGGCGAGGCCGCCAAGGCTGATGCCACGACGGAAGCCAAGACAGAAGGCAGCGAGGCATTGGCCTCGGAGGCTGTTCCGGACAAGCCTGTCGACCCCGCTACTCTCCACGCCTACTACCCTCCCGCAGACTACACCAAAACCCCGCCGTCCAACCGCTCTGAAGTCAAGAAACTCGTGCAGGATGTCATCAAAATCCACCAAGAAAATATCCGTGTCAAGCACACCAAGAATCTCAAGGACGCCTCGTCTGATGCCGACAAGTACGACCCCGAGTGGGCCGAGCGCCTTGGCGAGCCGGTGCCTCTTGTGGAAGAGGCAGAGAATGCTGCCGATGTCAAGGTTGCCCTGCCATTTGGCGAGGGCAAGCTGTACGGCCTGGCGGATCCAAACAAGCCCTACTTCACGCCATGGGCCCCGCGGCCATTTCTGCCACCGTTTGCCATTCTGCCCCACCACATTGAGATCTCCTTCAAGACATGCCATGCCGTCTACATGAGAGACCCAATGGCTCGTCCCGGTGCGTCGGAGGTGATTTCTCCCTTCCCCTTGGACATGCATGAGCGTGCATACATGTTTTATCTCAAGAGGAGGCGGAAGAATCTGGCTTTGTAAATAGTATAGCAGCTCAGCTGCCTGAATGGTATATTGATACACTAGTAACCGTGGAGCGGCAGTCAACTAGGGGGGTGTCCTAGACAGCTGCCTGATTATCAACCACTCCAGCCATACTTTGCTGGACACAGGTGTCGAGGCATGACTGTAAAGGTTTTCGCCGAGCGCCGCGCTCCGTGCGCCCAGCCGACGATCCACGGCTCTATATCGGGCTGCAAGACGGGTGAGGATAGTCGACATGGGACTGCCAGGGTCTTTGCGACCGAGGACAAACGCTGACAGTGGCTCTCCCCCAAGCCACTACTCACTGCTGATCACCGCTGCACCACCAATCGCCAACCCTGCCAGACGACTGGCCAGGCCTTCGCCCTGCTCTCACCACTCACAGCCTTCACTTATCGCCCTCGGCACAATCTCGGTGCCTGTCACGTGCAGCTCATCACCGACAGCTTGCGACGTGTCCCAGGAGCCAAAAGTGTGGGGTAAGGAGGACATGCAGCTGGCGGCAGCTGCCGAGTTGGGTGATGCCCCGTTAAAATCCCGAGCGGCTACTGGCTGACAGATGCGAAAATAGGATATGGAGGCAAGTCAAACACCGCCTGCCAATCGCTCTCAACTCTAGCCCGACAATCTGAGACCGTCAAGCCGCCCTACAACCCAGCACATTTCGAACCGCGGCTGCAAAATCACGTTAGCTCCAAACTAGGTCGGTCCCTCGGACCCGATGCAAGGATTTTGTGGGGTACCCACACGCGGGCGGCTGGCGGGCGGGTATTTGGCATCAGTGCCATTGGCGCCCAGAGAGAACCCCTCCCCTAGCCCGCAATTGCATATAAAGACGCATGTGCCAGCCCTGTTTGCTTCATCTACTCTAGTTTCGATTCCATAGCAATATGATGAGATCTCTGCGACTCCGCCAAACGCTCGGTCGCCGTGGCTACGCCACGGAAAAGACCCTGAAAGAAACCCTCGAGGAGGCCATTCCGGCCAAGCGCGAGCTCTTCAACAAAGTCAAGAAGGAGTACGGCGACAAGTCGCTTGGCGAGATCCAGGTTTCCTCGCTAATTGGAGGAATGCGAGGCCTCAAGTGCATGCTCTGGGAGGGCTCTGTTCTGGACGCCAATGAGGGCATTCGCTTCCATGGTAAAACAATCAAGGAGTGCCAGCAGTTTCTGCCAAAGGCCCCCGAGGGCGGAGAAATGCTGCCAGAGTCTATGCTGTGGTTTCTGCTCACTGGCAAGGTTCCAACTGATAACCAAGTCCGTGGCCTGTCAAAGGAGCTGGCTGAGAAGGGCGATCTGCCAGATTATGTGGCTAGCACACTCGACAACCTTCCTGCTGATATGCACCCCATGACGCAGTTCTCAATCGCCGTTTCTGCGCTCAACTACGAGTCGCAGTTTGCCAAGGCTTACGAACGAGGCATCCCAAAAACCGAGTACTGGCAGTACACGTTCAACGACGCCATCAACCTGATCGCCAAGCTTCCAGCAATCGCTGCCAAGATCTACCTCAACTCGTACCAGGGCGGTGGCAAGCTGCCGCCGCTCGACACAAACCGTGACTGGTCCTACAACTATGCCAAGCTGATTGGCAAGGAAGACAGTGAGGGTTTTGTCAATCTGCTCCGTCTCTACTTTGCCTTGCATGGCGATCACGAGGGTGGAAATGTGTCGGCGCACACGACTCATCTCGTCGGCTCCGCTCTGTCAGACGCTTATCTGTCCTACTCAGCCGGTCTGCAGGGACTTGCAGGTCCACTGCACGGCCTGGCCGCACAGGAGGTGCTCCGATTCATTCTCGACATGAAAAAGGAGCTGCCCGACAACTACACGGACAAGCAACTGAGCGACCACCTATGGAGTATTCTCAATTCGGGCCGCGTCATTCCTGGTTATGGTCACGCTGTTTTGCGCAAACCTGATCCGCGCTTTGACGCCCTCATGGACTTTGCCAAGAATAGACCAGAAATCAAGGCCGATCCGGTGTTTGACCTGGTGTACCGCAACTCTCTGGTTGCGCCTGGTGTTCTGACGGAGCATGGAAAGACAAAGAACCCGCACCCCAATGTCGATTCTTCGTCCGGTGTGCTGTTCCATCACTACGGCATCACTGAGACGCTCTACTACACGGTGACCTTCGGCATGTGTCGTGCACTTGGACCTCTGCCACAGTTAGTTTGGGATCGTATTCTGGGCTTGCCGATAGAGCGTCCCAAATCTTTGTCGCTGGAGAAGGTCATCGAGCTTGCCAAGTAGCACAGCCTCCTCTTTCACTGAAATATGTATTTGAAATAGATCAAACTTGCAAAGTAATGTATTTCAAGTTATTTACCAAAGTCCTACTACCCATGTATAGAACTAGCCCTCCGACTGTACAATGCTGCTTTCCAGCTTACCAGCAGTAATCTTGTGCTCAACCTGCTCCGGAACGGCCAGCTCGAGGTAATCGCCCTCCTCGTCTTTGGGAACATTAATGTTGATTGACGAGGTTTGGGATGTGTAGAACTTGACGTCCAACGACTCCTTGGACAGATAAATGTTGCCCTCGTGACTCTGATCAATGCTAAGGGTGGGCAAAACGCCAGTCACCTGCAGACCAAACTTAGAGGACTTGATAATGTCCACACCAGACACCAAGTTGTCGACCATAATACCAATTTTGTGACAGTTGGAGACCGTGATAGCCGAGACCTTGCCCAGAATTTTGATGGTGCAGTTATTGCAGCGTTCAATAAAGACGCCTTGCTCCATGGTACCATCTATGCTGATGTCGTGCTCGTCCTCAAAGTTTTGGATGATCCACTTAGAGTCCTGCAGCTCCTTGACGGGTGGTTTCTTGTTGCTGAGACTCGCTGGTTTCTTGGGAGGTGCAGGGGCCACCTTCTTAGCGCTTGGAATTGGTGCCTCTTTACGCAGCTCGGGGTTCTTGTGAGTCATCTGGCTCTTGTCCACCTTTTTGAGTGAGGCCGTGATGCCCTCACCTTTGTTGAGCTGGTCAAAGACGGCGCCCATACCGCTGCCCGAGGAAGAAGAAGCCTGTTTTGGGGTTTCCTCTGCCTTGAAGACCTCAGCTGGGGGCATTGGGGGTGGAGGAGGAGGAGGACCGCCAGCAGCAGCGGCCGGGGCAGCAGCAGCGGCCGGGGCAGCAGCTGGTGGAGGTGCGCTAGTGGAGGTTTCAGCCGGAGCGGCTTTTTCCAACGCGTCAGCCAGCTTACCACCCTTGGGGTTCCAAACCAGACCTGTAGTGTGGTACTTTTTGACATATGTCTGCAGCTCTGTCAGTAGCTGCAGCAACGCCTTGACCCACTCGGCATGTACCGGGTCGACCTCCTTGAACTCCTTGAGGACGCGGTTGGTGTAAAACTGGGACGCGTCCTTCATCTCGCCAACGTATGGCACGGGAAGATCCAGCTGTACCCAGGCCAGAGCTGGAGAGGACTCAGCCACGGCGCACAGATGGTTGTACAGCTTGGACTGGCGGTTCTTGTCCTTGATCTCCTGAATGGCCTGCAGGCTGCTTCCAATTGGCGCCAGCGCGGCAGCATAGGCTGGATCGGCCACATCAGGCTTTTTCGAGGACGTGGCGGTCTGGACAAGTTTGACCTCCTCCTCAAACGCGGTCTTGAGCGCATCGGCCTGCGAGGCGACCAGGGGGTCCAGCTTGTGAGACACCGCCACGAACGGCTCCAGCTTGTCTGCCAGGAGGGCCTTGAACTGAACAATTGCCTCAGGCTCCTTTGCCTGTTTGGGAGCCTCCGATGGAGGTGCTGTTGTAGAGGTCGGGCCTGTAGCAGGGGCAGCCGCTGGAGCAGCCGCTGGAGCTTTGGCGGTGCTGGGGCTGGCAATTGCCGGAGCAGCCTCGGCAGCCGGACGTCCTTCCTGAAGTATGACGATATCCTCCAGCCTGGAGGTCGCTGCCTCCAGGCGTTTCATCAGTGTCATGATATTCACCGCAGTCGACATGTCAGACATAGTTGGTTGGATGAGTGATGGGTGGCTTCGGTGGTGGCTTGGTGGCATTAGTTGGGAGGGGAGCCCAGGGGTAGGGCGGGTTGGTTGGACGAGACAAGGGGAACGAGGGCACTGCACGGAAAGAAGATTCACAATGGGTTAGCACTTTTTTTTGTCGGGCTACCTGTTGTCATAGTTGTCCTGGCCACAAATTCCAGAACCATGAATTTTGTCATTCCATTGAAGCTTTCTACCCTACCTTGGTTGAGGGCGGCCTAGTTGACAGTCGAGCGAGTCACCAACACATCAGGCACTACTAGCCAAGCAGCCTGGGCAGTCAGCCTGTGGGGTGTTACAGGGGCAAACCCATGAGTACCAAATCTTTGAGCCTGAAATCTCAATTGACTCCTTGCTCTCTCCGAGCCCCAATTCCAGACCTCTTTGCTTTCCACATCTTTTTGCCCTCCTCATCTCTTTGCCTTTCTCGTCTTCCTGCCCTCCTCATTCCTTTCCTCTCCACACTTGTCCAAAATACTGACTCTCCCACTAACCTTCACTCCTCCACTCAGTCCCACTCACACCCACTAACCTCCCACGGCTTTCCACAAAGCTCTCTCCTCCAGCTCTCAAACTCCATGCCCGGCGAAGACCCCGAAATCAAACCGCCCAAACTCCTTCCCTTGCGGGATCTTGTTGAACCGGAGGCCCCCCAGCCAGTCGTCGGTGGCTGGTCTTCCCAAACCCCGATCGCCATAGATCTGGGCTCCTACGAAACCCGTGTCGGCTACACGAACCAGCAGGACCCGCAGCTGGTATTTCTCAGCCAAATCTCCAAGTTTCGCGAACGAAAAACAAACTTCCCCTTCACCCTCGTAGGCAGTGACATGTTTCTGGACCCAGCCGGCCCTCACAATGCTCGCTCGCTCTTTGACGGCCCGCTCATCTCCAACTGGGATGCCCTCGAAACAGTCCTTGACTACTCTTTCTCCAAGCTCAATGTCGGCTCAAAGGGCCGTGTGGACTCGCCTATTGTCATGTCAGAGGTTGTGGCGGCCCCCACGCCTCAGCGAAAGGTCCTGAACGAGCTTTTATTTGAGGGCTACGGCGTGCCATCAGTGGCCTTTGGGATTGATGCGCTCTTTGCCTATCACCATAACAATCTCAAGACACCCAAAAAGCGTGGAATAATTGTCAGCGCTGGCCACGAAGCCACGCACGTGTTCCCCATCGTTCCTGGCCAGCGGCCAATGCCTCTCGTCAAACGTCTCAACTGGGGCGGCCACCAGGCGGCCAATTACATGTCATCGCTACTGGCTCTCAAGTACCCCGCATTCCCCTACAAAATTTCCTCCTTTCAGGCGACTAAGCTAGTGCAGGACCACTGCTACGTTTCCATGGACTATGCCAACGAGCTGCGAGAAATGCTGGAGTACGATGGCCTCGAAAGTCGCGAGTGCGTTATCCAGGCGCCCTTCACAGAAACTGTCGGCCGCGAGGAAAAGACTCAGGAGGAGCTGGATCGCCTTGCTGAAAAGCGTCGTGAGGCAGGTAGACGCCTGCAAGAGCAGGCCGCCAAAAACCGTCAAGAAAAGCTCCTGCAACGTGAAGCTGATCTCGAATACTATCTCAACCTCCAGGGATTGCTAGCAACGGCAACCACCAAGAGAGAGATCAAGCAACTTCTAGGCGACATCAAGGATGAAGACGCTCTGCAAAAAATTATCAACGAGTTGGAAAAAGCCATCCGCAAGTCGCGCAAAGATGATGCTGGCGAGGATGACGAGATTGAAATTCCAGAATTCCCTCTGCTTGACATTCCTGACGAGGAATTGGAACCAGAGCAGCTCAAAGCAAAGCGCAGACAGCGTCTAATGAAGGCAAATTACGAAGCCAGAATCAAAGTCAAGGCAGAAAAACAGGCCGAGAAAAAGCGCAAAGAAGAGGAGGAGGCCGCATCCATTGCCTGGCGTGAACGCGACCTCGAAGGCTGGGTTTCAGATAAAAAGTCACAGCTTGACGAATTGCTCTCAAAGCGCAAGGAAAGAAAACGACTACGCTCAGAACTCAGCACTAGAAAGTCACTCGCCTCTCAGATGCGCATGAAAAATATCGCGGCTCTTGCTTCCGATTCCAAGAAGAGAAAACGAGGAGAAAACGGTGAGGACACATTTGGTGCAGAGGATTCAGACTGGTCAGCTTACAGGAATATTTCAATGGATTCGGATTCAGAGGAAGTCGAGGAGGAAAACAAGTCTATTCAGCAACTCCAACAAACACTGCTGCAATACGATCCGGATTTCATCATTGAAGATGAAACCCTCAACTGGAAGAACAGCGTTGTGCACATGTTTCTGCGGGGTCCGAGGCCATTTGATCCCTCAAACCAGGCGGAAAATCACCAATTCTCCCTCAATGTTGAGCGAATCAGAGTACCTGAGGTAGAGTTTCAACCCTCTATTGCCGGCATTGATCAAGCTGACATTGTTGAGATTGTTAACGACATGCTGCGGAACTATGGACTCGATTTGGCTGCCAACATTTTCACTACAGGTGGACTTTCCAAGCTACCGAATTTTGATGCCAGACTAGAGAAAGAGCTGCGTGCTCTTCTTCCCGTCGGCCATGAGCTCAAAGTCATTGGCGCACAGGATCGCCAGCTTGACGCTTGGAGAGGAATGGCCAACTGGGTTGGCACTGCCGAGGGCAAGTCAGCTATGCTCACTAAAAGCGACTACGAAGAGAAAGGCGTTGACTATTTAATGGAGCATGACTTTGGAAACGTTTATGTATAAATTATACTATTTAAATCGATTGTTGGGAAGAATTACTCCTTGTTAGCCTTGGAAGGGTTTGCTTTAGGATTCTTGCCCTTCTTTTTCATCAGCTTCTGCTTAGATCTCTCAGCAATCTCATCATCGCCCTCATCAAACTCCGTGAAGTCATCTTTGATAATGGTATCAGCCAGGATTTCATCCTCCTTCTCCTTTGCACCCTTTTTGTTATCATCGTTCTTGGATGGAGCAAACTTCACAAACTTGGCGACAAAGAAGCCATCCACATTGTAAGTGTGAGGATAGTAGCGGCGAGTGAGACTCACAGAGGGGTGGAAAGTTTTACCTCTGAATCTGGTATATCCAGGCTTACCAATCTCAAGCTCAGTATCGACGAGTCTGACATTTGGCCTCTTCTTGAGAACGTAGTCGACAACAGCCTCATCTTCCTCGACCATAACAGAACAAGTGGAGTAAACTACAACACCAGCCTTAGAATGATCAACAGAATCGATGGCAGACAAAAGGAGCTGCTTTTGGAGATGGGGGAGTTGGATGAAGTCCTTCTCAGTTCTGTTGGTCTTCACCGCTGGGTCCTTGGAAATGACACCAGTACCAGAGCAAGGAGCATCAAGCAAAACTCTGTCAAACCCGCCAATCACGCGCGGGAACTCACGACCATCATAGTTAGTAACAATAGTATTGGTGCAACCAAGACGGTGAATGTTAGCAATAAGAGACTTCGCTCTAGCCTTGCTGAAGTCATTAGCAAATATGACACCAGTGTTCTTCATGAGAGCCGCAATATAGGTGACCTTTCCACCGGGCGATGAGGCCATGTCAAGAATTCTTTCATTTTCCTGGGGTTTGAGAGCCATCACAGGCAAAAAGGAAGAGGCAGCCTGCAGAATGTAATGACCAGCCAGGTACTCCGGAGTGGCGCCGACAGGAACCTGCGAATCGAAAATCTGCAAACCAACCTTCGACCACTTGGCCAGAGGTTGTAGGTTGACACCGCGATTTACCAATGCCTGGGCCAGATCTCTGCGGGATGTTTTGAGAGTGTTGGTTCTGATCGTGACTGGGCGAGGCACCTCATTAGCCTCAAAGAACTCAATGGCCTCTTCGGGAGAAAATAAATTAAACAGCTTCTCAGCCAGGAATGGAGAATATCCGTAGTAAGTGGCAATATCCTCCAACAGTTGGTCGATGTACTCACTTCTGGATCGACCAGCTTCAGACATGTTCTTGAAATCTTCCAGAACCTTGACAATCTCCAAGATTCGGGTACGGATGATGTGCAAGTCCGCCTTGAGAGCAGGGTTCTTCTCAACATCAGCCTCAGTTGGCAGGATCTTGGCACGAGGATTCTTGGTGCGGGACTCGTCAATTTCCTCAGCCTCATCAAATTCATCGTCTTCATCACTATCATCACTGTCGCCAAATCCTAGGTCATCAATGTTTTCATCATTCTCATCATCTTCATCGTCTTCCGAGCTGCTCAGCAGACCTTTTTGCATAGTAGCCTCGTTCATCTGTTCCAGAGTCTCGAGATCCTCATCGTCATCACTAAACATTGGCTTAGCGGTTTCCTCATCGTCAGAATCATAGAATTCTTCATCTGAGCCAGAGCCAAAACCTTCTGCTTCAGACCCGGACTGGCCAAAAAGCGATTTCTTTTCCTTTTCAATGTCAGCCTTCTTTGCCGGGCCACCGTTGGCAGCTTCTTTAGCCGCCTGCTTAGCTTTCTTGGCCTGTCTGGATCGTCCGGCAGTAGAAGGAGGCTCCTTACGCTTACCCTGAAACTCGTCCAGGGTAGGAGGATCCGTTTGTCTATTTTTTGCTCTTCTGCCCATTTGGTGGATTAAATTTCTAGGAGCCTTTGAAATATTTCAAAATATTTCAGCTGGAGCTTTGGGGGGAAGAAAAAAAAATTGCCGCACAGGCTGCGGCTGAACTGTCGATGAAAATTCAAACCAATTTTGAGGCGAACCGTCCAGCCAAACTGCCCGCAGACAACGAGAATGAGTGCTGCTGAAAGTAAAAATGGGTCGGATTTCGATTTCTGCCCCAGCCACATTGAGGCTAATCGGCGTATCATGATTCGCCTGCCATCAGGTACCTTCAGAGTTGTCGAGACCACGCCCAACACTACCGTCTCTGTCGGCAAATTTGGAGCATTTGCTATCAACGACATTATTGGCAAGCCTTTTGGATACACCTTTCAAATCAACGCAGACAAAACTGTTCAGCCCGTCGAGGAAACATACATCCTGGATCAGAATGACGAAATGGCTGACGATGAGAACAATAGACAAGTGATGAACACCCAGGAAAACCAGAGTTTATCAATGAAGGAAATTGAAAATCTCAAAAAGACAGCGGAGGGTAGAGCTATTATTGAAAAGGTGACGCAGTCGCACGTTGCGTTTGACAAAAAGACAACGTTTTCACAGGAAAAGTACGTCAAGAGAAAGGAACAGAAGTATCTGAAGCAGTTTGTTCCTGAACACATCTCCATCAACGAACTGGTTGAAATTTATCTGGACAAAGATGCCTCTCGTATCCAGGACCTGTCGGTCGAGTCCCTGTCCTATCTCCTGAGCATGGCCAACATTCAACCTGGCGGGAAATACCTTGTGTTTGATGAAATCTCTGGTATTCTGGTAGCTGCACTTCTTGAACGTATGGGAGATGAAGGACTCGTTGTCGTAGTTCACGAAAGTGAGCATGCCAATTTGGATGCTCTCCGTTATCTCAACTACCCCGAGGAGCATATCAACAAGATGGTCAAAACTATCAACCTGCTAGAGTACTTTCACCCCGAGGAGTCGGAAGTGGTCCCTGAGGTCAGTGAAGCTGAGCTCCTGGAAATGAAGTCTAACCAAAAGGCAAAGTACCACCGCCGCAAGAGAAGAGCAGACGACATCAAGACTTGCCGTGAGCTCATAGATAATAAGGCGTTTGATGCGTTGGTCGTTTCTACAACCATGCAATTGGAGGGCCTGGTTTCAGGTCTGCTAGAAGCGGTGGCGGGCTCGCGCAATATTGTCATCTACTCTGGTGCCAAGGAGCCTCTTGTGGGCATGGCTCACGCGATGATGAAGGATTTGAGAGTTTTGGCGCCGACCATGATGGAATTGCGAGCTCGTAAATATCAAACGCTGCCTGGTCGTATGCATCCCATGATGAGTAGCCGAGGAAATGGTGGGTATGTGCTCTATGGAACGAGAGTGACGCCTGGCGAGAATGTGAACGCCAAGGGAGTTGATAGAAGACGGAAGAGAAAGGCCGAGGATAAAGGCGAAAAGAGCGATGAGAGTGATGGCAATGAGAAGAAAAAGGCCAAAGAGACTACAGCGGAATAGTTGCTGGATCATGACTGCGAGTGCATGATAGGAGTGGCAGAAATAAGACACAAGGAGGAGAAACTCATTATTGTTCTGCCTCCCGGTGAACACTCTTGAGAAACTATAAGATACATTCTCTCTGCACCTCTGAAATGTTAGCATATATTAATTGCATATTTTAATGATACGGTATAGCCGCGGCATGCCGTGAAAAAAAATCGTAATCGTGATGTCTGGGGAAGGAAATTCCGCGCGTATCGTGCAGCTCGCTTTAATTGCGGAACATGCTGGAAGAGCTCATAGGAATGCCAAGGCACATTACAATCTGCAGTCTGTTTGAACAGCAGTTCTTGACTCATGCGCCATACAAAATCACTCACCGGCAAGGTGTGCCGCTGCCGAAACAAGGCATTACATCACCGATCGGGCTGTGGTTAAGATGCGAGTCGCGTTGGGTGGGAGTATGCTGAGTACATGTCTGCGCCTTCTGGAGGCGACTAGTGACTCTCGGCTGCCACCGAGAGGCGAGGATTTGCTACCGGGCTATTCCGGTGCTCCCCAGATTATGGATTCTTCCGGCGGCACCGTTGGAGGCGTTTGGTAATGCTTGCTCCTGTACCGTGAGACGCCTATGTAAAACCGCTCATTATATTATGTGGATAATAAACTGTAACGGCTTGCCGACGGCACAGCCAGTCTGACACCTGCGATGAGGCCGTTTGTTAATTACCAAACGGCAGAGGCTTCCGCGGCGTCCCGAAGGCCACTGGACGTCACACAATTGTCCAGGAACAGCCCAGAAATTATTTTTCTTCTAATCGTCCTTGAAAATGTGCCCCCTATTCGCGCGCCCTTCCCCCAACGCCAATGCGGCTAGGAGCTCCCCGCTCCGCCTAGGAGCCGGCATGTCGGCCGTGCCTGCACTTAGAGGAATACCTTGACACACGTGGGGGTAGCCGGCTAGGGGCTGCACTGAGGATAGCCGGGGTAGTGAGTAACAGTAACCTTGTAAGGATATTAGGAGGCTGTAACAATACACTTGAGCTCAGAGCTTTCTCTACTTGCTGTAGTAGCATTAAAGGTATAAATGGTGAGCGAGCCGGCCAAATGACAAGCAAACGCCGTTACCGGTCGAAGTTACAGCTAAAAGCGCGTTTGGCGGCGCAGTGATGCCGAAAAGGCCATGCTGCAGCTAAATAACTGTGTTTAGCCGCCTGCAGCTGCACAGTCGGGGAGGCAGGGTTGGCCGTAGCAATGTCCGAGCATTAGGGTGGGGTGTGGGCGGCGGGTTGGCACAGAAGTGGGCGTTGATGCGAGAGTGACGGATTGGCCCGCAAGGCGGCGCCGTTGAACCTGGGAGAAGCCGGCAAGCATGGTTTCTGGAATGCGCAAGACCACAGCCATGCTGGCGCAAAGTTATGCACTGTGTCAGAAAACCACAGTTCGTTGTGCCCGAGCGCTGCCGTATACGCAGGCTAATGCGGCGGCCCTGCATTCTAGCGCGGAGCGGACAACGGTTTGGGGGGAAGTCGGTAAAGGGGAGCCGACGGACAGCCGGGAAGACGACGGGGGGGACTCAAGAGGAAGGATGCGGCTGCCAGGAGCGGCTCACCGGCACGTGGGGCTGTTGTCAAAGACTGTGAGCACTTTCCACAATGATTTTGGCTATTCTGGAGCTCCAGCAGAAGCCCGGCGAGGTCCGGAGTTCTCCGGCGAGAATGTTTGCTGTGGCGACTTTGAGGGGAAGTGGCCAGTCTCCGCCTGTGGGCCCAGTGTACGTGTTCCATGCATGCAGGTGGACAATGACCACCTTCCTAATGGAGATATTCTGAGCCGCACTAAGCAATGACCTGCACTCCCGGGCTACACCGGACAGCTATGACGCCTGTCATACGCCATTGTTGCTCGCTGCCACCCCATCGCCACCCCATCGATCCCCACCCGGCAGGCCGACTCCCGCATGCTTCCAACACGCCTTCAGCACGCCTCCAATCCGCCCTCCCATGTATATAAATCTGGGCTCCTGGCCCTTGCGTATCTCACCAAACTCCCACACAGCAACAAAGGCCAGTCCCAACACAAAGAGACCGTTTTTTTGACAGGCACTATACAGGCATACCACTTCATTGACAACAGCCACACAACTACCTCATATCCCAACCGGCAAGATTACTACTACCCACGGTCACGCAGCACACACGCACGCTACTAGAACTCTAGACCCCCTCCCTCCCAACCCCATTAGCATTTTAGCATCATCTTTGATCCCCCAGCATGAACCCTGTTGACAGCACTCTGCTCTGCCCCAGCACGTCGCTGGCCTCCGTATCCAGCATTGGCTCTGGCCAGTCTGTTAGCTCGGCTATGAGCACGCCTGCCGACCACGAGTCGCACATGCTCAAGCACGTCTCGTTTGAAAAGAAGGCCAAGAGCTATGACGGCGAGGTGCCAGACAACTTTGAGACACGTGGTTTCTCCGTCTTTTTCAAGGGCAAGCCTAAGAAGAAGCTCACCGACAAGCAGGCCGTTGACTACATGGAGGCTAAGGCTGAGAAGTCTCGCAAGCACGTTGTCACTGAAGAGGAAGCCCACATGGGCGGTGTCCTCATGGCCCAAGACGAGTGGCTTTCGGACGAGTCGGAGCCCACTTTAACCATTGGCTGAACTTTTCTCATTTTGACATTGCCTTTGTTTTTGATTTTTTGATTTTTTTTGTTTTTGACGCTTCACGATTTTGACACGACTAATGACCTTACGCTCCCACATTGCATAAATCCCGTAAAACGGTTCCGCCATTTTGGTGGATGTACTCTCAACCCAGCATTGACTTACCTAATTTCATATGAGACGCGTGTTCCATAATGTATCCATCAGATTGGTATATAAATAAAATAAAATAAGCTTTTTGGCACTTGTTTGTATAAGATGCAGTTTCTTTTGGCGCCGAAGCGTTGGTCGCTAGAGGAATGGAATGCTAAGTGAGCCTGTTATCGTGTTGAGTGGGTGTCTGACGCCGGTCCAGGGGCCCTGCCCACTGGCCCCACACCGAACACGATGGAGGCATTGCGCTCTATAGTTCAAGGTCCCTCGCAAGCATATCGCTCAACGCGTAAGACAGTTTAAGTTGATTGACATCATCATTGTCAAGGGACTGTGCCTTGATAGCAGGACTTTGTGACGGATCCCTCGAACGCGAAGTTGCACGCCAGCCGTGCAGTCTTCCAAGACGCTCTGCAACCTTGCCCGAATCAAGACCCGGTTTTATGCGCTCGATCGCACACAGCAGATCTTCCTCCGTGATGGGGTCAATGTCGATGGCGGTATTTTCTTCGGCTGAAAGCAGCTCGTCCTCGCCACCACAGGTCACCCACGGGTGCTGCCGGAGCTGAGCCATGGTAATGCGCTTTTCAGGAGACTTTTGAAGGAGAAGAGAAAGGAGCTCTCGCAGTTCTGGATTGTGCGTCAAGGACGTATCAACGTCGGCAGTAATGATGCGGTCGTAAAGGCTCTGGAGATCGTCGGCCTCAAATGGCAAACGACCAAACAACATGTGATACAGAGTGACTCCCATGCTCCAAATGTCGGCAGCACGGCCAGAGCGAGCACCCAAGGCCTCGAGCGGCGATTCCATAAGGTACTCGCCGCATAAAAGCACAACGAGCTCAGGGGGCATGTAAGCAGGAGATCCAGCTGTTCTGACAACTTTATCATTGTCTCGCTCAAACATTTCCGAGAGTCCAAAGTCGCCAATTTTCAGCACATCGTCGTCGGAGATAAGGAGATTTGCAGGCTTGATGTCGCGGTGCATGACTCCCTGTGAATGCAGGTACTCAATGCCAAGAATCATGTCGCGAAAGTATAGGCGGCATTGCTCCTCGGAAAGCTTTCCGAGACGGGTGCTAAGGGAACCTTTGCCAACGAGCTCTAGCACCATGTAGAGCGAGTCGCGCTGGGGGTCATTGAGGACCTCAATGAGCGAAACAACGTTTGGGTGGTCGAGTTTCTTCATGATGGCCAGCTCACGAGTGATGAGAGAGAGGTTATCGTCGGGCGGGGAGTTGTTCGAGCTGGGGCTCGTGCGTGGGCCACGCGGCCCACGAGGAGCCCGTGTGCGGTTCATTTTCCTCAATCGGCTCTTAGAGTATACCTTTAGAGCGACCTTTTCATTGGATTGCGTGTCGACGGCCAGAAAAACACTGCCGGATACTCCGTTGCCAATGAGCTCGCGGATCTTGTACTGGTTGATGTTTTTGCCCGAGGCATCTTCGCGGTACGAGGCGTGGAGGTTCTGGCGAACCTCCCGTGGCGCGAGATTAGTCAGGCGCACGTGATGCCGCGAGGGAGAGAGAGTGGACGTGGGTGAGGAGTGGAAACGGACGAGCTTGGGCCGTGTGAGGAGAGGATTGGTGGACGGCTCGGCCGGCTGCGACTGCGAGCTCGTGATTGTGGAGGTGGCGTCGCCAGCGGCCGCAGAGGTCGTATCGGAAGCCTCGGCATTGGCGGCTGCTGCTGCAGGGTTGAGGTAATGGGGCAGTGCCCCAGTATTTTCATCAATGGGTTCTGGCGACGGCTCCGGAGAAGGAGCCTTAGAGCCTGGAGCCGAGGGAACAGCGTTGGTGGCTGCTGCTATTTCATGCGGGAGAAGCAAAGGACCATCGTCAGGCTCAGTTTTGGCCAAAAATCGCGCGTTTGGCAAGCCGGTGCCGGTGTTGGCCAGACCGGGGCCAGGGGCACCGGTGTCGCGCGCCGGCATCGGCAAGGACGTCGTCGTCATCGAGAGCAGCCTCTGCTGCTGCTCTGAGCACGCCTTAATAGCCTCTTTACTACCGGCCGGGCAGCACCGAGGAGCACTGACCAGGGAAGTCTTGGGGGTGGTGGTGAGTGATGAAGGCAGAGTAATGGGAGAAACAGTTGTGGTACTCATTTGGCAGGTGGGTGGGGGTGCGACTAGTGGGTTGGGCACAGCCACAGTGGAGCTGTTACTACGCGTAGTTAGCTTTGGGAGAGAGTGGCAACTACAGTGGGCCTCTATGAGAGAGGGGGGAAGTGAGGCTCGCTGAGAAGAGGGGGCGGTAATTTGCCAAGCTGAGGGGTCTGAGAAAGATGTGGAGAGAAGAGAAGTCGCAGGTAACGGTCAAGACAGCAGGGTGGTCCGCAAAAACGCACTCAAGAGTGGGCAGTTGAGGAGCGCGGCTCGGAGTGCCTCTTGAGTCTGTACGGGCCCTGAATCAGTGGGAGGTATAGACGAAAGCGTTGCAGCAGCGGGGCCAGCAGAAAATTTTGACAGCTCAAAAATCTGTCACCCCGAGGCACAAGAAAGCGAAGAGCCAGAAACTCAAAGTCGATGGTATAAGGAAGAAAGGTTCCAAACCGATTCCTGGGGCTTGATAAGATGGAACAGGCAGCTGTGGGCCGACGCCGCGGCACGGATGCCGTCCCGCTCTAGAATTAATCAACGCCCTGTCTGCTAATTATTGGGGGAAAGGGGGGGCTTGGGGCAGCCAGGTGGGGGACAACGTGCAGCCGCGAGTCGGTGCTGCAAGCAGTGACAGAATCACGGGGTCAGCACTGGAGAAGCGGCAGGTTGTGCTTATGAGAAAAAGAGTAAGGCAAACCAGTGGCTGATTTCAAGCTTTGTTCCGGTGGCCCCGAGGTATGTCCGTGGTACACCCCTGACATCTTTGCTTCCCTCCCTGTTCCCAGGCTAGTGCGAAATTCGTTTCCCAGTCTGCCGCCATGCAGCAGCAGCACACGGCAGCCACCCCCAGGGCGAGCAGATGTCCCTGGTCTGCCTCAGATCTCCCCACGAGTACAGGCAGTTGTGCAGCAGCCAGTGGTGATTCAGAGATATGAGCCGGGTTCCGGACCAGGGCGCGCACGACCCTAGTTCTCTGCGTATCTCCTACCCTTCTTCCTAAAAATGTTCGACACAGCGTATTTCCGACTGCAGCTGCAGCCCTTCCGTCTTCTTCGGCAGAACCTACCCCTCGGCTAATCTTATCCATCCCAACGCCTGCAATGGAAGCGCACTCAGCTGTGCGGTCGGAACAATGTCGCACTTGGGAGAGCAGTATCCGGGAGCTCCTCCCGCTCGCTGCCGGCTCTGCAAAAATTGTTGCATGATCGGCATAGAGAGACAGCCCCATGTGACAGCACCAGGTGACAGCACACGGTGACCTGCGCATTATCACGTGGCAAACGATGATCACCCCAGTCTCGAGTCGATGCTATCTTGTCTGGTTAGATAGTTTGATCATACAACTAGTCCGGTCAAACGATCGCCTCATAAACGTTGGGGGACTAATTCAACAGTTCTGACTAATTCAAGAGTTCTGACAACTAAATTCGCCAAGGTCTGCCAAACTCTGTATCCTCAATAGAACGAAAGAGGCTGGTTTTTTGTCTTTTCTTTGAACTATGGCCATACTTTGAGAAACCTGCCCCCAATCTCTTTTCATCTGAGCCAGAGTCAGTAGCCGAGCGCTTTACAAGCAAGATAGTCTGTACAAAGTTCTTCTTGTCGGCCTGCAGGCCGTTGGTTATCTCCAGGCTCCCTTGCAGCGAGGTCCTAAATGGCTAGGTTTAATAGGTACAATGAAGGTTGGAGCGGATTCAGAACTCCCTCAGTTGGCATTTTTTTGAAAACGTGTGTTTTATTTTGAAGGATATCGCAGTTTATCGTGCTCTCTCTTGCGACTGGATAAGGATCCTGCAGACCCCGGATTCTGGGCCACTAATCGGCGTCCCCGAGCCCATAGCCATGGCATATACTGGGACTGCTAAGTCAATTCATCCAGCTAATCAGTCCGGTCGATACCACACTGTGGCACAGACAATCGCGACCCACCCCAGCTCATTCACAATCCCAGGCCTACAGTTGATGGCTTCCTTGAAACACATGCTTCTGCGACCTGCCTAATCAGGATGGGCCTGAAATTTTTTTGGGTGCAAATAAAAACCCGACAGAAAGCCAATTAGCACATCACCCCACAGTCTGTGAGCCTATCGCCGTGAGACTCGCATAAACTTTGGCTTCTACCATCAACAATGTCCAACGATTCCTACAGCACTCCTCTTTCCTCGCGCTACGCCTCCAAGGAGATGTCTGCTCTCTTCTCCATGAAGACCAGATACTCCACCTGGAGAAAGCTGTGGCTCACCCTGGCTACTGCCGAGAAGGAGCTCGGTATTACTGCAGTCACCCAGGAGGCCCTGGACCAGCTGGCCGCCCATGTCGAGATTACCGACGAGGAAATCGCCGAGGCTACCAAGCAGGAGGCCATTGTCCGTCACGACGTCATGTCCCATGTCCACGTTTACGGTCTCAAGTGCCCTGCTGCTGCCGGCATTATCCATCTCGGAGCCACCTCCTGCTTTGTCACTGACAATGCTGACCTGATCTTCCTCAGAGACGGTCTTGATCTGCTCATCCCCAAGCTCGTCAACGTCATCAACCGCCTGTCTGAGTTTGCTCTGCAATACAAGGATATGCCCGTTCTTGGCTGGACTCACTTCCAGCCCGCTCAATTGACCACTGTGGGTAAGCGTGCGACTCTGTGGATCCAGGAGCTGCTCTGGGATCTGCGCAACATCAAGCGTGCTCGTGACGACCTTGGCCTGCGTGGAGTCAAGGGCACCACCGGCACCCAGGCTTCGTTCCTGTCCCTCTTCAAGGGTGACCACGACAAGGTCGAAGAGCTCGATGCTCGTGTTGTCGAGCTTCTTGGTTTCGACTACGCGTACCCCTGCACTGGCCAGACCTACTCGCGTAAAATTGACGTCGACGTCCTTGCTCCTCTGGCTTCGCTCGGTGTCTCCGCCCACAAGTTTGGCACTGATATCCGTCTTCTGGCCAACCTCAAGGAGATTGAGGAGCCATTTGAGAAGAGCCAGATTGGCTCGTCCGCCATGGCATACAAGCGCAACCCCATGCGCTCCGAGCGTGTTTGCTCTCTCGCCAGACACCTGCAGACCTGCTTCCAGGATGCTACCTCCACAGCTTCTGTTCAGTGGTTTGAGCGTACGCTCGATGACTCGGCCATTCGTCGTGTCTCGATCCCGTCGGCTTTCCTTACCGCCGACATTGTGCTGTCAACCATGCTCAACATTGTCTCCGGTCTCGTCGTCTACCCGAAGGTCATTGAGCGCCGTATCATGTCGGAGCTGCCCTTCATGGCCACCGAGAACATTATCATGGCCATGGTCCAGGCCGGAGGTGACCGCCAGGAGTGCCACGAGGAGATTAGAGTTCTTTCTCACCAGGCTGCTCGCGTTGTCAAGGAAGAAGGCGGTGACAATGACTTGATTGAGCGTGTCAAGAAGACTGAGTACTTCAAGCCCATCTGGGGCAAGCTTGATGAGCTACTGGAACCTTCTACCTTTGTGGGCCGTGCTCCTCAGCAGACCGAGAAGTTTGTGAACGTCACTGTCAAGAAGGCTTTGGAGCCATACCAAAACTTTGTTTCTAAGGAGGGCTTCCAGCTCAGTGTCTAAATATGTATTGGCATATATGGAGTCTATAGCAATAAGGGAAGGATATGTACGCAAGTTCAGGTGGTCGCCCAAATGTGAAGTCTGCCGAGACCTGGAGCTCACAATCCCATTTCTTTGCTGCGATAGCCTTGAGCGGCGAGCAGCTTTTACTCGCAACGCGCCAATAATGGCGCAGGAATATCCAATACAGAATATGCATATTTAGACGATTTTACCGCCAACAGGGATATTGCAAGCCCCTGTATCGAATAGCATACCAGCAGACCCCTGCTTCGGAGTATTCTCGGAGCTAGGCGTCAAAGCGGGTCAGGGAGGAACAACGCTTTCCCCGTACCGGAGTTTGACGGGGAAAGCATTCAAATGTCGCAGCTGATTCCAACTATGATCTGGAAGTCTACTACAAGCTAGATAAACTTTGTTAAATTTTTCAAACGGTCCCTACCCAATGTCACTGTTCCACATTAATATGCACCAGCCTCAACGTACCCCTCTCGCCAGCCGTTGACGATGACGATCTACCCCGCCTACCCCACCTTACTCGGGCGTGCCCCATCCGGGCAGACGGACAGAAGCAGCACGACCAAAATCGACAGAAGGCCGGAGAGTCGTTGACAATGGTCAGACAAAGTAGATGTCAGCACAAATAAAACATGTAAATTCCACAGAAACCCTGTCGTCTACAAAGTCTCACGCTTTCTCTCCCGTTAGCTGCTAGATCCCTCTGCCGCTTGGCCCAACAATTGATTGTCGAATAGAGAGGTGGGGGTGAGGAATGTGGGGTAGGGGAGGCGGACGTCATATATAAAAGTGTAGTTGACCGACGCCCCAAACCCAATTTATATCTAATCTGTTTCAAATGTCTGGTCTTGACCAAGTTCTCGAAAAGTTCACATCCTCCGGCGAACTGCCCTTCGCTCTGGGCTCCGTCGTGACCAAGAAAGATGGTGTCGTTTATGCTGGTGGCAAAGGGTTGAGAGACGTGGAAGACAAGTCGTCGACCGCCGACAAAGATACTGTTGTTGCCTTTTGCTCCATGACCAAAGCTGTCACGACTACAGCCCTTGTTCAATTGATTGAACAAGGAAAGATTGCCTCAATTGACGACCTGGTTGAAAAGTATCTGCCAGAGGTCAATGAGCTTCAAATTATGACTGGTTTTGACTCTGAGGGCAATGCAATTCTAGTCCCTGCCAAGAACAAGCCAACGCTTAGGCACTTGGTGACCCACACTGCTGGTACCTCTTACGCATTCTTCAATCATTCGTCGGCTAAGCACCAGGACAAGACCGGCCAGGGAAACATCTTGAAGTGCGCGTGGGACGAATTTACCGGTCCACTTGTTTTTGAACCGGGAACCAAGTGGCACTACGGTACCGGAATCGACTGGGTTGGTCGAGTTGTGGAGGAGGTTAGTGGCCAGAAGCTAGATGCCTACTTCAAAGAGCATATTTTTGGCCCTATCGGTGCCTCCTCGCTCACCTTCACCAGGTACGCTGACCAATACGCAAAGGTGGGCCAGTCGCACGCCAGAACTGGTCCGAAGGAGTTCAGCGTCATGAAAAACATTTGGCCTGAGCAGCCTCCAATGGATTGTGGAGGTCATGGTTTATGGGGCACGGTCGGTGACTATGCGAAGTTTCTGGAAATCTTTCTGCACGAGGGAAAGAGTCCAAAGACCGGTGCTCAGATTCTAAAGCCCGAGTCAGTGGAGAAGTACTCCTTCACAAATCTTTTGCCAGAGGGTATCAAGGTTGAATCTACACTGGATCACTCGCAGACAGCGCTGTCGAATTATGTGCCGTTTGACGCGTATGGAGACAAGCAGGGCTGGACAGCCAGCTTTCACAAGACCGATATTGACCTCCCGACCGGCAGATCTGCTGGATCGTACAACTGGGCTGGGTTGGCCAATCTGTATTACTGGATTGACCCCAAGAAAGGCATTGCCGGCATGTTTGGCACACAAGTGTTTCCATTTTTCGACCCAACAGCACTCAAATGCTTTGCCGAGCTCGAAACAGAGGCGTACAAGACTTATGTCTAGGTTATTTTCTATTACATTCATTGGCTGTTGATCATGCTCTTAGCTAAAAGCAGGGGCGGCCACCCTACTAGTGTCACAAGTCTGGAACATTGACAGCCTAGGCCGAAGCCTGGATAGCACTAAGCTTGCAGGAAAAGCTTTATAGATGTTAAGTTTGAGAAGCTACATGTAATTATTTCTTGGACACAGCGCTCGCGCAAGCTGGTCTCGGCTGTGGCCAAGAGGCAGCCATTGGATCCTCCCGCTAGCGGTCTGGCTCGGAAATCAATCGACGATGCCATCGTTTTAGCGCCGGAGGTCGTCAGCCAGGCCACAAATCAAGCGATTCACTGGAATTCACGCAACTGGATCCACTCAAGACACTAGTGCGGTGCCTCGCGTCAATAAGCTGGGGCCAGACTCGCTCCGCCAAACACTCAGCTGGTGCCCGACAGGTGGTGCCCCACCATTACATGCCTCTACAGGCAGACCCCACGAAGTCCTCACGTTTCAGCAGTGATTTTGGGACACCAGACTCGGCTGCTGGACAGACATGTGAACTGGCCCCAAACGGCAGTCGCTGGAGCTTTGCCGGGTAGAGAGATCAAAATCTGCACTCGCTAATGGCACCTGCCTACAGTAGTTGTCAGCGCAACGCCCTGTGAGCAGCCACTCGTATCGGTAGCTACTTTACCGCCGTGAAAAAATTCGCCATTTTGGCCCACCAATTCGGTCACCCCCCAAGCGAGGACTGACTTGGTTACCACGACAATCCTGCCCACATCTCCCACTAGCCGACCCAAAACAGGCAACCGCCCTGAGCCACCTGCCGTTTTCTGTAGGGTCCACCGGCGAGCGACCAAAAAACCGGTTTACTGCGCAGAGGCCGGGGGTTGTTGCAGCAGGGGCATCTGCCCGTGGCTACGCCGTTCATGGGTCCGGCGGAGGCCGAGGCTTTGGTGGCGTTGGGTCGGCAAGAGGGAACTCTCTGGTTGGGTACTGCTTTTGGAGCACCGCTTTCTTGATCGTCTTCTCCAGCCTCGCTTTTTTTCTTGCCTTCGTAGGGGTCCAACAGAGCCAACTCCCAAACTTTTAAAGAGCCTTCAAACGGCTGGCACTCGGCTGCCGTCCTTTTCGGGCTGTTGCCCAACGCACGGCCGGTGCTCACCTGCCTTATAGAGTTGCAGCTAGCGGCCTAAAAAAGCAAAGCTAGTCAATTTTGTGTCGCCTTGGAGAGCCCTGGGGCAAAGTCTCAAAACAGTCAGTGAAAAAGCGACATCAGGTAATATAAAGGCCGGGCTGCACGCTCGCTCTCTCGCCACCACTATCGTTTTGCCACTCCTTTCCCTACACTCCTTTTCCACACTCCTTTTCCACACTCCTTTTCCACACTCCTTTTCCACACTCTTTCGTCATGAAGTTCACCTCCACTCTCATTGCCGCTGTCGCTGCCGCTGCCGTCGTTGCTGACGACGAGGCTCTTACTACTACTCTCACCAAGACCCAGATCCTCAAACTCCTGACTGTCACCCAGCCATCTAACGCTTCTTCTACTGAGGCTATCTCGGCCTCTCACACTCCCAGCACTGTCACCAGCTCTAGAACCGTGGTTGTGACTCTTGGATCTGCGAGCAGTCTTGCCTACTCCAGCAGAACTGCTTCCATCGCTGCTGCTTCTTCTGCTGTGGCTAACAGCACTTCTCACCACAATGCTACTGCCAGCAGTACGCCCACTTCTGCTGAGAATGGCGCCGCTCAGCACGCCCCTGCTGCTCTGCTCGGTCTTGCTGCTGCCGCTGCTTTTTTCCTTTAGACTTGTAATTTATAGTAACGAACGGATGGGTTTTATGGTAGATGTGGCCTTGTCACTCGGGCAATGTCCTGGTCATTGAGTGGTTTCACTTAGATAGCTTTGGCTTCAGGTCAGCGCTGGTAAGCCCTGAACCCTTCAGCAAGCGCTGCATTTGTTCGCCATCATATGGGAAACAGAGAGGCGCGCCCACTGCTCATGAAACAGAGAGGCGCGCCCATTGCTCATGCAAATGCGCAGGCTCACTCATAGCCTCATGACAACAGGGGTTATCTCCAGACCAAGCAAGCGACATGCTCGCTGGCTCCATAGCCCATTCCATACCAGACAATCGTAATTCAGTTCCCATTCAATGCTAATTTTCCCTCCTAAACCCTCCTATGCTAATTTTGGTTCTGGAGAGTCTGCAGCTTAGCCCACTTCTCCAGATCCCGCGTCCGCCGCACATTATCCTCAGAGGGCTGCGCTTCCACCGTCGAAGTTTGTTCCAGCTGCGGAATCTCAAGTCCCTCTATCAGCTTAGTCATGCGGGCCAGCGCTTCAGCGCTCACTTTGCGAATGCTTTCCGTCTCGGCCTTGCGCGTTGCAATCTGCTCTTCCATCATAAGAATGAGCAGCTCGCGCGATTGGTGTGGACGGTACTCGTTCAAAATATGGTGGATATTGATCATAATGACACGCACCTCCTCGACCTTTCCTGGAAATGCCTCGGGGGCAATGCTCATAACGCCAACGATATCGACAAACTTGACTAGCAGAGATTTGACGAGTTTTTTCAGCTCGTATAGGCGCTTTTGTGCAACTTCCTGCTCGGAATCGCCCTCCGACGCATCTTTATAAAGCTTACTTATGCCCATTTCCTCCAAGCTTTGGAGTTTTGAGTCGTCGGCTTGCCAGATGCTGCCAAAGCTGCGGTATGCTTCGTCTGTGGGGGGCTCCGGCGGGACCATGTATGCAAAAGCCTCATTCTGAGGATTTTCTTTGAATTGCTTGCATTTCTCTGTTGTGAATTCTTTGTAGATGTCTGGCGGTCCTGGAAAAACCGAGGCCAGTTTGTCCATAGTTTGAAGGTGAGTTTGGCAGGCTGGGGTAGTGGAATTTTGGTTTGCAAATTAGTGGGTGCAGTGAGTGGGCCCAGCAAGTGGGCCCAGTAACTCGCGGCTGATAGTGACTGGACTCACTGGGATCGCTGGGAGCCTTACAGGCCTGGGCTACAGGCCTGGGCGAGGAAGAAGACGAAAAAAGATACAGCAGCGTACGCTTGACTGATGTTACTCGGGTACAAGGGACCTCCTGGGAAGACATCCCACCACAGCATTGCTGCATCACAGTAATCACAACAAATCTATATTTTTAGGCGCCACAAGTGCGCGTCTGGGGTATGCAAAACCCACATAGGGCTATATAAATATCACTGGCACGCTGGCGCACTTAAAAGTTGGCCGCATTATTGACCTTGGTCGTCGGAGACGAGTTATGGTACTGGTCAATTTTGAAGGGGTCCTCCTCGTCCTTGTCGGTGAGAGTGGCGTCCGAGCCAGCTGTGTTCTTGCGTGAGCGGATGCGAAACACAACAAAAAGAATGGAGGCAATCACAAGAAAGCCTCCAATGCCGCAGACACAGCCGATGATAATGTTTCTGTTTTTGGTGGAGAGTCCCGAGGAGTTGGATGCCGGGGTAGACGCCGCAGTGGCGGTGGCCGTTGCGGACGACGACGTGGAAGAGGTGCTGGAGACAGCCGCAGCAGAGGCTGTGACAGTCTTGACAATGACTGAGTTGCCACTGGAGCCCGTCGAAGTCGATGTGAGGACAGTTTGAGAGGAAGCCTCGGTCGAAGAGGGAGAAGCTGAGGAGGACGGCGAGGGTGACGCCGAGGAAGTGGACGACGAGGACGACGACTCCGAGGAAGACTCTACCGCGGAAACAGTCTGTTCAGAAAACGTCGAGGAGGGTGTGGCGGAAAAGGTTGACTGCTGCTCTGTAGAAGAAGTCGGGGATGGGGACGCGGAGGAGGACGTTGTGTGACTTGTAGACGTTGGGGAGGGGCTCGGAGAGGACGAGGAGCTGGACGAGGATGAGGAGGACGAAGAGCTGGTGGTGAAGTCCACGAAGGAGGAGGACGAGGAGGACGAGGACGAGCTCGGGACAAAAACGGAGTCCGTCGCGGAAGAGCTGGTCGCCGAGCTGACCGCACTGGCTGAGGCAGAACCACCCTGGTTCTGGGCTGTGCTGGTGGCCGAAGCAGAGCCAAACGAATCGTCAGTGGACGAGGCAGAGCTGGATTCGACAGCGGTTGTGGTAGCGGAAGCGGAATCAGCGCTGGACACCGAGAACTGGGCGTTGGCACGGACAGCCGCCAGGCCAGCGACAAGAATATGCGAGAGCTTCATGGGGGCGAGACGATAACCAAACAAAAAAAAATGTGCCTGTCAGCGGTGGGTGTCAAAAGGATGCTCCTGACGGCCAGGCAAAAGGATGCTAAAAATCGGAGTGGAGAGGGAGAAGAGGTATCAGCGAGTGTGGAAAAGGGGCACACGCTTCTGCAGGAGGTGGGGGGTCGAGGCGGCAGTTACTGCGGGTACGGCTTGGCCGGCACCCTGGGAGGGCACGGGTGAGGCGCCCTTGGCGAGTTAGTGCGGGCTGGGTGCATGAGGTGTGTCAGCGACGAGCGTCAGCCGTCGCGTCAGCCGGTGCGACAGTGAGGCTCGTGAGGCACGGGGTTAGGAAGCGAGACTGGGCTGAGGGCTCCTTGCCAGAACAAAATAAAAACATTCGGGCTTGCGTTCCGCGTTGCTCTTGTGTTTACCAGTGCCGCCGATCCTACTGGCACTGGCACCACCCTGTTACTATTTTGGTGTCCTCCCTGCCGGGTCGCCTCCCAACAGGCCAGCAATTTTTGTGCGCAGAGGCGGTGCACCTGTGGAGCGTGAGTGCTTTGGGTGGCCTGCCGCAAAGAATAAACCGTGACAGTCGGGCGCCAGAGACGGCTGTAGGGACGCCAGTTATTGTTGCAGTACACAAGCTCATCTGTCACTTCGACAGCGGGGCTGGAAAAAAATCATGCCCGCAGGCAGCCGCCGCTGCGACCCACAGTCCACATTCCAGGCACAGCATCTTGCCCCTGCCCATCATTCTCCCACGCTTGACCAGTCGGCGGTGTGTGTGTGTGCAGAGTTTGTGCGCGGGTGGGCGCCAAGGCGGGTGATCAGCCGCCACGGCTGAGAGCGGCTTTTGCGCGCGCATGTTGCCGGGAGGTTGCCGGGGGCAACGAAGAGGAAGAGAGGCTGCTGCCGCGCAAGTGAAAATGCAGGCCCCGGCCCCCAGGCCTGCGCCCGGCATTGGCCGGACTCAACCCCCCTGCAGCCTTGCCAGGGGGGTCAGGCTGTGACAAATTTCAGCCCAACCCCACCACCCATGCCACTAGCTTAGTGCCCCGCATCCTGCAGGCAGACGCAGGAGACGCCAGTGAGCTCAGACACAACTACAGGAGGGCATCGCAGAAGAGCAGCACCGTGGGGAAAGCTCAGTCGATGGCAGCCAACTGGCGGCCGGCCAATCGTAGGCCACGGGACTGCTCAATTTGAGTGGACGTGCCCTAGTATCTCATGCTGTTGGCTGCTGCCAGCCCGGCAACAGGCGATAGGATTCCGGGAATCACGATACAGTGTTGCAGCGCGAGCACTGAACTGCAATAGCCACCTCGAAATCAAACCCAGCGTCGGCATACATCTCATGGATGGGCTTACAAGCGTGATAAAACACAGCCCTCTACCATGGGGTGCCTACGGCATTGCTACCTCGTACAACGAAAGCAGCACACCCTGCAGTCTCTCTGACTCCGCCACTGTCTTCAACAGCGACTCTCCCGCCAGCATCTCATCCACAAGCTCATCAACCTTGAGGTCCCGAAATACTCCAACGGTGGTCCTCAATGAGCGCCCAGCCTCCTTTCCCCGGGCCTTCTCCAGCATGCGCCGGTTAAAATCGTTCCACGTGGTAGCCTCGTACCCCAGTATGCGTGCACCGCTCATGCTGCCGTCGGCCGTCGATGCGAGCCGCGCATCGCTCTCACGAGAATGCTCATAGTCCATGCCGGTCAGTGTGCGCTGCTGGATGCCCAACGCATCTTCAAACATTGCTTCACACAGATCCACGTAGTTGTTGAGCAACGCCCGCAGTGCTTCGCGCATTCCTAGCGAAGATGTCCTGCAGTACAGCTCCACATGCTCTAAGCGAACGTTGACCAGACGCTTGTGAGTCAGAATTTCGCAGCACGTCACAAAATCTTGGATCGACACTACTCCGTCGCTATCAAGATCATACAGCTTAAACACAAAATCAAATAGTGGAAGATGGGTGCTTCCAGAGAGGTAGCGAGTAGGCAAAATCGTGCGCAGGGCCTCGGGCGAAATACTGTACACGCCGTCCACAACCACGTCTGCAAAATGGGTGAACTGATGCGCGATCTGGTGAATCTCTCCTAGCGAAAAGGAGCTGTTGTGGGCTAGCCGATCCAGATCTTCGCTCCACGTGTCGTAAATGTCGGCGTACATTGGGGTCTCGCGCAGCTCTTCCGTCGATTGAGGCATCCAAGTGTCCTGCTGGCTGGGCAGGTGATGGCGGGGAACCAAAATAGACGCATGGCTGACCTTCACTGTTATGTGCGGCCAGTGTTCCTTCGAGCACTTGTCGCAGAGATCCCCGATAGCGCACTCTGTGCATCGGTACAGGGCACCTTTGGCTGAGCCACAGCTGCAGCACTCTGATTCGTAGAAAGCATGCTCCTTTTCGGTTCGCTGTGCGTGCCGCAGCACCAGGTTGAACCAGGCCTGGGTTTGGCGGGTGACTACTGGCGGGGGCTCGGGCTTTTTGGGCGAGAATCTCGTCCACAGCATCATGCCCAGAGCTGTTCCTAGACCTATGCCAATGGGAATGGACAGCAGGGCGGCCTGGGTTAAAGCTATCCGGTCTCTGTTCATTTCATTGGTGGTGGTAGTGTGGGGAAGGCCAGACCAACTAAGTTAGTGGGATTTTAAAGGGCAGTGGAGTCTCTGGCTGCTGGGAGTGCTTCCACCAGGATGGCGGGTGTGGTCGGGATGGCAAGTGGCTGGGATGGCGAGAGATTGAGGGAAGTTCCTTGCAACTGGATCCATTGGTTGCTTTCAGTGAATCCAGCCTCAAAGAGATGGCTAGATGACCAGCTTTCAACCAGTTGCGCAGCGGCCAGGGCACGCTGTAGACTCAGCTCGTAGATCGCGGGGCCTGTCGCACAGCCCTACAACTGCCCCCTCCTCACCCGCTAAAGGTCTTAGAGAGCAAGCGCCGTTGAGCCTGCAACGAGGTGGCCAGAAGGGTGCTGTGCAAGTGAACTGCTTCATTCAGTTCCATCAATCTACATTTATTGTCTCGCCGTTTCCTCCTGACCAGTCCCTCAGAGATCGAGGCCCCCCCCTCCATGTTATCTCCACCCCACCACCCCGCCTCCGTTTCAGCCGCACAAGGCGTGCTCACACAAAGCTTCCACACCTGCCACTCTCTGCCCAGCACCATCTTCCAACCTTCCAGACCTCTCCTCCAACAGCTGCCGACAACTTGCCACCATGGGTCAAATTTTCATCTACCTGTCTGCGGTATTCCTCAATGCTGTGAATCTCTTCATGCAGGTGTTCTTTGCCGTCATGTACTCCGACCTGGAGTCTGACTACATCAACCCTGTTGATTTGTGCGAAAAGCTCAACTTTTATCTCCGCCCGGAGATGGCTCTCCATGCCTTCCTCACACTTGTAATGCTCTTTACGGGCGAGTGGTTGACTTTCTTCATCAACCTTCCATTGCTGTGCTGGAACATCAAGAAGGTGATTGACAAAAACACCAACTTGGATGCCACCGAGATCTTCCGCACTGTCACCAAGCACAAGCGCGAGTCCCTGTACAAGCTGGGCTTTCACCTGGTGCTTTTCTTCTACTATTTGTACTCGATGATTGTGGCTATTGTTGCTGCCGAGGACCCCAAGTACAAGTCTTAGGGCAGACGAGTTCTAGTGACGACAGCTTGAGTGGTCCTTTTTGGCGTACTTGAGAGATACTTGAGTCGGCAGGTGCACCCGCGCTCTGCACAAGTTCAATGTAGACGGTATACGTGTACTTGTGCCGACATTTGTAATGCATAGACCAAAGATATGATATGACTTAACTTGACGGCTGATCTCCAGCTGTGGGCACTGTAGGGAACAGACACAGAGTAATTCATGTGGCTGGGTGCATGCTTCTGAATCTTCACATCTTCCTTTCTGCTGTTGCCTGTGTCTTTGCAATCACAATTGCTACTGTCCTCATGGCCCCTACAGACCCAATCCCGGCACTTCCAGGCACCAGTTCCCAGCCACCCTTCTAGAGCCCTCCATGGCTTAACTTGGCAAACGAGCTGAAGGGTACAGCCCACATGAAGCAGAAAAGCACTATAATTTTGCCAATATGATTTTTACAAGTCCTGAATCCCTAAATATCACTTCATCGCCGATAATTCACTCGCCCTCGAGTGGCAGGCCCGCCTTTGGAGTATCCGCCCGGCCTGGGGCTGGGCCGTGAAATTTCAAGTCCCAAGTATATCCCCCCAGAAAGTTGCCATTCGGAACTGTCAGACTCCATTATCATGCTCAGAAACGCGCCATACAGAGGTTTCCTGCGGTCCTTCATTAGACCGACCCTCTACTCCACACCTGCTATGCTGGTGCTTCCGGCCACCCTAAATCATTCTCGCTACCTGGCAACGGCAAGACGTTTGCTAAACGAGTCTGGTGGCAATGGCACCACCATCAAGGTCAACGGAGAGCCAATGAAGATTGATAAACCTTCCTATGCTCTTTCATTTACCTGTAAAAAGTGCGATACTCGCTCCACGCACACTATTTCCAAGCAGGCTTACCATAAGGGCACGGTTCTTGTGGAGTGCCCTGGGTGCAAGAATCGCCACCTGATAGCAGATCATCTCAAGATTTTCTCCGACACGGGCATTACTATAGAGGACATTTTGAAGGCGAAGGGGCAGACGATTCAGAAGTGCGACTTGTCTGGAGACATTGAGATTGAACCGAGTGAGTGGAATAAGTGAGGCACCGGATTCACAAGAGGTGTGGATATTCACGCATGCTTGATAGGTGAATGTGCGACTTGCTTTGGTCCCGTATTGTAAATCCAAGCGCATCTGGCACATTCGGTAAACGAGGTTTGATTCCGATCGACCTATGGCCGATTGAAAATGACTGGCAGACTGCTGGCTTTCGCCGAGATGAGAGCATCTCAGAAAGATTGAACAGAGCTCCACAGTCTCCCTCCAAGGGTTCCTCAAGCTACCAACATGCCCCACTCCACTACAATCCAAAGCACTCCTCATTTATTCAAAATGCTACATATGTACATAGACAAAAACGGCGGATTCAAGAATTTGTACCATTTTCTGATCACTTAGCAATCACACGGCTCTTCCTATATAAATATTTAGGTGTTTTCTCATCATTATCCGCACATTAAGTTTGCGTTTATGTGTATGAAGGCGCATAGGAAAAAAATTCCCCGGCTTTATATAGGCCGCCAGCCCAAAAAAATTCACGTCACGTGCAAGAAACGCGCGAGGTCAGCCACACGCGCGCCACCCAGCACGGGACCCAATTTCAGCAACGCGTTTATATTGTTTCCTCTCTAAACGAAACCTTGCCACAAAAACATGTCGTCAGAAGGAGGATTCATCCCCAAGTCCTCTCAGGGCGGTGGAGGCATGGTCGCTCCCGAGAAGTCGTCCACCCTTCGCCCAGTCACTCTCAAACAGCTCAAATCAGCCACCCAAACAAACCCCAGCTCGGACTTTCACATTGATGGCCAGCCCTTTGGCCGTGTGGTTGTTGTGGGAACCGTTGTCCATGTGCACACAAACCACAACTACGTCCAGATCAAAATCGAGGACGGTACGGACCAGGTAGAGTTCCGCAAGTACCTCGGCAGTCGAAATGTTGGTGACGAAGATGCTGAACTCGAAGCGTCTGCTAGTGATGTTCCCCCGGAAAATGAGTTTGTTCAAATTGTCTCGGACGTCAAGATGTACAATGGAAAGCTCAGCTACAATGCGGTGGCTGTCAGAGTCGTTAATGAGGACTACCTCAACTACCATCTGCTGTTGGCGGCCAAGGTCCACAAGCAGCTGACTGTTGGTCCAGCAACAAAACAGGAGAGTGGCGCGGGTGATTTGTTTGTCCGTCAAGATAGTGCTTCTAGTGACAGAGATAAGATTCTCAACTATCTCAAGCAGGAGAAGGATAGCGAGCTGTCGTCTTCTTCCATCGCGGAAGCTGTGGGTTTGGGAACTGATAGTGTGCGGAATCTGCTGGCAGAGCTTACGGATAAGGGCCTCATCTTTGAGATTGACACGGATATGTATCAGCTAGTGCCATAAGGCGAGAAATCTAGTAGAGGGTTATATATTAGGTTCACGAAAATGTTTGTCTCAAAAAAGTGCCATGAAAAAATGATATTGCCAGGAGGCCCATCCTATAGTACAGCTGGATCCTATATAATAAATAGCGCGCACCTATCGATCCAAGCTCATATCTCTGATATTCTCCAGCACCTCCTTGTCTTTGGTAGCACTGTCTGGACTCGTGACCTTGTGTGCATTGTTCTGCGCCATCTTTTCCAGCTGAATCCATCCTAGCTGACGGTCATGCTTATGGTCTTCCATAGCTTCCTTGGAGGCCCTGTACACATAGCCGCAGCGGTTGTATAGCTCACCATTGTAGTCCATCAGCATTCGTGTTGCCACGTAAACCATGTCATGAATTGTGCGGTTCCAGTGCGAAGAAGAGTTTTCCTGGAGCGCACTGTATACAATGGGCAGAATAGTATCGCAATTCTCCCGCACCATGTTGCAAAAGTCGTCGTGGTTCCAAAAGTAGAGGGCACGTTCAGCAACCTGAAAATGAGGCGACGCAATGCATTTCGCAAGCTGCATGAATAAGGGAATGTGCACCTTTTGAAATTCGGCAGGCTCGATAATCTCAATAATCTCCTCAATCTCCATCAAGAAAAGAACCTCTTTTGGAGAAGAAACCTTGGGCCAGTAGCGGAGAAGGCCCATGACAACTTCTTCGGTCAGTGACGCGTCTTTCTCGACAAACTGCACTACACAGTATGACAATTGGGAGTGGTATAGAGAAAGCGACTTGACCTTGTGAAGGGGAATAAGCACTCGGGACAGAAACGTTTTGTGCTCGTCCTTGAGAGGGATGGCAAAACCGTTAATGATGGAGCCGAGAATTTCAAGAAGCTCAGCAATACCATTGAAGCGCTCCGTCTCGTAAATGAATTGGAAAAAGACATTGTTCATGGAACGGCGAATAAAGGGTCTCAAGTTTAGGAACTTGCCGTAAATTCTGTGCAGCGTTGTTTTGAGCGCATCTCGCTCGACGGGGTCTTCTGAGTCAAATAGCTCCAGCAGCCGCAACACAAACTTCTGGTCAATGTACTGGCGGGCGATGGATGGCTCAAAGTCACTGCTTTCAATGAACTTGAGGAAGAACTCGTAGACGATATGCATGTGGGGCCAGGCGACCTCTGAGATGGGCTCGTCTTCTTCGGGGTCGTAGATGTCACCAACAGGGTTGACAGGCGGAGGAATGTTGCGGAAGAGGTTTCGCGCAAACATGTCCACCACAGCTTTGTACATAGAGTCCTTTAGCTTGATCGAGCGGTCACTTTCCACGTAGGCGACGAGTTCGCGCAGCGAGCGGGATTTGATTTCCTTGCTCTGCAGGTCCGAGGCTGGGTCTGAGAAGTCGAAAATGACGGTACACTGCTCGAGTTTCTTGAAAAATAGTTCTTCGTGTTCCTCCGGCAGCACTTCCGAAAAGGACGGGAGCGGCTCGAGGTGACGCTTTGTGGAGATTTCGAACTTGGACGAGTTGTGGCGCCTTGGTGTGCGAATGCCGTCCATGACAGCTAGTCGGTCTGAAAAAAGCTCTCGGCTGCCGCCCGCAAACATGTCTACGGGTGCGTTGAGGTCGAGGTCCAGCGGCATTGTTTCAGTCTGGCCAGGGTGCGGGATGTGGAGGGTTGAGGGCGAGCCCGGGGAGGGGTGAGAGGTGCCGTTAAGGGCGGTGGAGGATCCAGAAGAGCCCTGACCCACGACTAGAGTGGGCATTTCAAAGGCCGACCCGCCGGAGGCTCCTGAGGTGGGGGAATTTTGAGAGTTGCCGGCGGCATTTTGGGCCGAGTTTCCCTTGGTGAGGTCTCTGCCAAGGCTGAGAGGTGCGACCTGGCTGTGGTGGAGGCCGTTGCCCGACTCGGAAAGCGTGTAAGACGAGCCATTGGAGGAGCCGGAGCTGTGCTTTTCCGAACCATGGGACGCCTTGTGAGATTTCGAGGACGAGGCAGCGGATGTCGACTCGGGCTTGTCCTTCTTCTTAGCGTCGCTCTTAGACCTGCCGAGGCGCTTTGTCCAGCCTTTCATGGTGTCCTACTTCAACAACTAGGTCGAGGGGGAACACAACGACGAGACGTGTTTTTGGGCTAGCGGAGTAAGGAGGGGGTAATAACAATCGCTACTACCAGATGAGAGCTAAAAAAAACCCAAATTATCTGGCCTGACGGTTTGCGAAGGCTTGGGGCACAACGGTCGCAACGGTTTGTAGGCCTCTGATGGGGGAAAGGTGTGTTGAGATGGTTGTGGCAGCCTGAGCGCGTGGCTTGGTGGGTTTTGGGTCCTCTGAAACAGCGATAGGGTACCTAGGCACGGCTGTGGTGGGAGACAGTGGAGAGAGGAGGAGACGAGACGAGAGACGAAAGGTACAGACGAGAAAAAGGAAGGAAGAGACAAGAGGAGGTAAAAGAGATGGGAGATGAAAGGAAAGAGCGGGTAGTGAGTGTTGGGAGTGGATTTACACGAAGCAGTCTATAACAAAATCTGGGCTGGGTTTGCGAGGTTGGTTGTGGAGCGCAAAGGGGAAGCCCGCCGCCGAGCACCCAACACCGGCCGCTGCCGCCAGGTCATGTCCGACGTGGAACAGCCCCGCCTGCCAGCCCTGAAAAAGATAAAGGGCGCTCCTCCAAATTCGCTAGCAACCTGTAAAGCATGTTATTCATTCTTTCGAGCAGTCTGTGCTCTTCTCTGCCTCTATTAGTCGCTGGCAGGGTCAAACCCGTCTGCAGTTCGGGTTGCTCAATGCGGACGTCTGGTGGTCCTTGTGGCCCCTGTGGCCGTGGCCGTGGCCTCGTGGCTCTCCCCCTAGTTGGTCCAGCTCCCAGCCAGTGGGGTGGGCTGGCTCTGGTGGACCCTTAGTTGCCTAATATAGTGGCCAGCCGGACTGCTGGTGGGGCACAGGGGGAGGCGGCGCAGAGAAAACCTCAAAAGGCGGCCATTGAAAAGAGAGGGCACAATCTTCAGTCAGCCGCTCTCGCTCAACCCATCATCTTGGCTTCCGATCTGTTATCCGCTGATCCCTCAGCGTACCATACATTTGCCCTGGCTTGCTGTTGCTTGCGCCACAATCACGCCCAACCGCATCTCTATGCAGGGGCATGCGAGCTTCCAAGAAACAATGCTCGGAGCGCCCCAAGTCCATGCCTCGTGCTTGATATTGCTCCGTCGCAGCCTTTTAGAGATCAATATGTAATCATCATTAGCCATTATTTTTTTTTTGCTACTATGCATCATAAAAAACTTGTCTAGACAGCTGCAACCTCAGGCTGACCCATCACAACAGTCTCCTCGCTCTGCTCATCAGTCTCATCAATCACAGCAGCATCAGACTTCACGCCGCCAGCCTGCTGCGCATTCACAATGGCAGTCAACTCAGCAAGACGCTTCAAATTAGGCACCGGTAGCCAGCCCGGGATATAAGACTCAATGCGTCTCAGGCTTCTCGGCTCAATTAGCTCAAACGGTCCAGAGTTGTCAAGCGATACAGCCTCCAGCATGAGCGTCTGGTTAGCATCATTCTTGACGCGAGCTGCAACAGCAGTCAGAATTTCAGTGGAGATTGGCGGCTCGTAATCAGCAACCAAATATTGGTTAATGATTCTCTGGATCTGCGCAGGCGTCAGAGTCCAGCAGATATCGTAAATAATTTCAATATCATCCATAGTCGCCTTCTTCAGCTGAAGCAACTTGACACTCTCGATAACATGCTCAAGACGAATAATGCCCTCGGCGAGATTATGCGCCTTGCACCACTCTTCGATACGAGTAATGTTGTAGTTGATTTGAAGACCACGCTTCCATGATAAGAAGTTGCGACGCATCAACAAATCGTTGAACGCCTTGACTCCAACCTGCTTCAACAGCTCATTGATGGGCTGTTTGATAAAGGACTGCTCCAGGCAGAACGCAGTCATGGCACGGTAAATGTTGTTAAACAAGGACAAAAGATCATCCATATTGTACTGCGAGTTGTTGTTCAGCAGCTTGGACAAGAATCTAGTGTTGTCTTGTGTGATAAAGCCGGGGAGCGACTGAGTAATAATAAGGGCTGGCACAATCATCTTGTCGAGCACCTTTCTAATTTCTTTCATCCATGAGTGATAGATGTTGAACTCGAGATTTTCCAAGTCTGTCTTGGCAACAGCCACCAAGCGTCCATACTCCTGGAACTCAGCCTCACCCATTTCAGTGACCAGATCCTCATTCTGAACAATATTGGACTCAGCGAGATAGAGGAAAGAAAGAATCTCATGCACGTTACTCAGCCAAAAAGCTCCCGGGTTGATAATATTCTCACCAGTGTGCTTGATGACAGTATCCTGAATTGCCTGCATAACCATACCCAAAAATCTCTCGGACTCCTTAGTGAATCCAAGGCGCCACATCTCGGAAATGATCAGATTGACAATGTTGGCTGGGAAAAGAATTTCCTTAGGACTGACTTTGTCATTGGCGCTGGGGATAGGAATCTTGAGATTGTAGATTAAACCCTGAATGGCCTCATGATAGATAACCTTCTCGTCGTCCAAAAGGCGCTCAATCTCAGCATCAAAACCAACAGATCCCATGGAAATGTCTGCATCCTCAGAAAGACCACGATAGTCGTTGGGAATCATAACCGAAGCAGGTCTTGGTGCGAAACCATTGTTAACGGCATCCTTGTCGGCCGTAGTGCCAGTGAATGATCTTCTCTTAACATTACGCTTCTTGGAAGTGGTAACAGTACCATTGAGAGCACGAATAGGAGCAACAGTAGAGGCAGCAGCCGCAACAGCCTGCGCCTTAACAGCATTGTCCAAATCTTCACGAAGCTGTGCAATTGTCTGGTTGAGACTGGTTTCATTGGATTCAAGGTGCTTAATCGTCTTCTCAGCGGCATCCAAAGCATCGTACTTAGATTGCAGCTCCTGTTGAATCCTCTTGTTCTCTTCAACAGACTTCTCCAGTGATCTAGAGGTTTCGTCTACTTCTTTATGCTTGAGGGAGAGCTCCTTCTTGATTTCTTCAAGAGCAGCAACTAGGCCAGAGTGCTTTTCTTGAGCTTCCGTGGATGCCTCAACATGGCGATCCTCAGCCTCCTTGTATTTGTTTTGCATGGCAAGGAGATCGCTCTGTAGATTCTCAAGTTCGCTTGTAAGCTTCTTGTTCTCGTCCTTTCTGGAGGTCAAAACTTGAGTCAGTTCAACGACCTTGTTCTCCAACTTGTACTGAACCTCTCTGTAGTGACTAACAGATTTTGCTTCGACCTTGAGCGTCTTGAGCTCCTTGAGGGCAAAGTATCTTCTAATAGCACTCTGACAGATGATCACGTCGCTGAGATCCTTGTTGTAAACTTTTCTGACAGCATGACCTCTCCAGAGAGCCTGAATTGTTACTGCAGCAGAAGCACAACGATCAGCATACAACTTCTGTCTTACCAGGAAACCACGGATGTGAGACTGCAGTTTGATAACAGAAGCCCTAGCAGCGAGATAAGATTGACGCTGAGCGTATCCTCTGTATCTGCTCTGAATCTTGATGGCTGCCGTCTCACACTTCAAATTCTCAGCACGAGCCCTGGTGAGATAGCCCCTTGCGATGGTCTGGAAAGCAATGACTGAGCGGCGAATTGCCTGGTATTGATTTCTGTGGTACACCATTCTAAGATTCTTCTGAATGATGGTAGCACAATAATCAAGTCTAGCGCTTCGCTGGTTCTCAAGATAGGCCAACATTCCTGCTCTAAAGAAAATTTTGGTTTTACCCAGCTGGTACTTGCCGTTGTCGGTGATAGTTGTTTGTAGAATCTTGTCACAAAGCGTCTTTACATCGATTGCCCATTCAGAAGACGGAACAAGCATGTAATAACGAGACGCAAATTCATCGTATGTCCATCTGGAAGGAAATCCATCGCAGGAGATTCTAATCGTTTCCAACACACCGCAAGCTCGCAACTGACTCAAGACCATTGGTCCATTGAACTGCCAGGCAGCTTTGTCATCGTTTGGCTTAATGCATCTAATATAGTGAACATTAGTGGAGTTGATGGTTGACATGAGTTCAATAAGCGAGCCCTTGAAGATGGACCCAAGCGTTGGCTTTCTGGTAACAGTTCTCTTACTAGGAGCTGGGGCAGCGACATCAGAATCTGGCTTGGTGGATTCAAGAATTGACTTAAGGAAAGGAGAAGTCGTTTCAGTGAGGACTTCGATGAGCTCTTCTGGAACAGAGTCTCTGTTCTTTTCAATAAACCCTTCAGACTCGTAAGTGACGTCCATAGCATAATGACTCACAATGAAACCCGTATTACCGAAACGGGGCTTCTTGAAGTACTTGGTGTGCTTGGAGTTGTCGAAATTTTGATATAGCTTTCCAACCCAAGATTCATCACTGCCGGAGGGAAGACGAGACTCTTCGTCAAGAAGCGACAGGATACCCAGTTTGGACTCAATGAGGGTGATGCAAGGCTGGTTATCACTAAACTCAATAAACTTCCAGTTAATCTCTTCCTTGACGTACTCATCCTGCTCAAGCTTGAAAACATGCTGGTTGAATTCTTGTTGCAGTTTCTCATTGGCATAGTTGATGCAAAATTGCTCGAAAGAGTTCGTTTTGAAATGTTCAAAACCATAAATATCAAGTACGCCAATGAACGATTGGACTTTCTCGGTGATGCTCTCGGCACAGAGGCCTCTGTTAATGAGCGCCACAAGCCAGTCAAAAAGCGTGGAGTAAATGTACTTGGAAACCGAGTCACGCACAACTGTCGCCTGCTTGAGATCCAAGTTTGTTGTGATCTTTTCCGTGCGGGTCTTGATCTGCTTCTTGACAAGCCATTTGGAGAAGTTGCTAGCATCAATTCCCAGAAGATTGGCGGCAGTCACAAGAGAAGGTTCGTCAGCGGCCAACATGGCTTGAGTTCGCGTGGCCTGGATCTCAATGTTACCAATATGAAGAAGGGCAGCAAGCACCTGGAAGACGCTTTCCTGAGTGCTTACATCAACACCAATGGTGGATAGCGCCTGTCTTGTGAGGGAAAACTCCTCTGAGTCGTCTACGCCCTCAATGACAGGATCACCACCTTGGTTGAGATAGCTGAACTCCATAACAGGTCTGAGCGAGAACTTCTCCCGCTCTTCGTCAGTCGCGCCCGCGCAGAGCTGGTAAAAAATGTGGTAGTTACGCTCAGTTTGGGGCTGGAAGACGAGACGCGAGCGCTCCAGCAGGTAAGTGCGGATGCGGGCGCCAATGATCTCTACATCGGCATCAAAAAGAATCTCCAAGTACTTGCCAAAACGCGAAGAGTTGTCGTTGCGCGTGGTCTTGGCGTTACCAAATGCTTCCATGATGGGATTGGTGGCCAGGATCTGCTCTTCAGTCTCAGACAAAACGTCGCCAGACATAGACGACGAGTGGTGATGCGGATGATCAGCATCTTCGACGGTGGCAAAATAGCGCATAATGTACTTGGCCGAGACAGTTTTGCCGGCACCGGACTCGCCCGAGACAACAATGGTCTGATTTCGCTTGTCCCGCAGCATGCAACGGTAAGCGTCTTCGGCGATGGCAAACAAGTGCGGTTCCAGCTCGCCACGCGGTTTTCCCGAGTACGCCTGAATGATGTCCGGGGTATAGAGGTTGTCAACGCGCTGAAAGGGGTTCGTCGCGATGAGCACGATACCGGAATAGGTATAGATGTTGAGCTGGCCGTAACGCATTTTTATAGCGTTGAGGACGGCGGGCTCGTTGAGATAGGACAGCGAAGTAAGATCTTCTGTCGACTCGAGGATGGGCGGGTTTCTGAGCGGCGGGAGCTTGGACGAGTTTTCCTCCAGGTCTGCGATAGTAGTTTTGACCTGGTTTTCGCTACCATTCTCGAGGGCCAGAGTCAGGATAACATTGGTGCCCGATATGTCTTTGGATTTGACTTCGGCTCCGACCCAACCTTCCTTGGTGTCTTGCACCCAGCAGCGGCTGTGTTAGTTGGTTCTGGATTTCAAGTTCGGGGCATTGTGGTGGGAAGAAGCCCACTGGGACACTCGTCCACTAAGACACGGTTACCGACATGGTGGGTCGCTCGCGTCGTCAGTCTCTGGGATCTACCGCCAAATATGAGACCACTTCAAGAGGGCCTTATTTTTTTTGGCATCTAGAAACCCATTCTCCCTGATCTAGCGACCATCTACACCCGACTGAAGCGCTCTGTCGCTATCTAACACGTCAATGCGGTTTGCCTGGCGAACCTTGATAGGTCTGCTATTTTCAAGATCGCGCAGACAGAGAGGCGCAGATGCAAAAGAAGAACAAAAAAAATCAACCACGATAACATTCAAATACTTACGTTCCAGGATCATAAGCAGACGCCATTCTCAGCTCTAGCAGTCCTCTGTCGTGGAAGTGTAGGGGAGGAGTGACACGCTGCCGCTTTGGTGCGTTGAGGAAAGTCAAAGTGGGTGGGAGACCAGGGGTCCTTTTTCAGGGGAAGAGGAGCGCGTGTCGGGGGCAACTAGCGCAGCACCAGCTCATTGTGGGACATGTGGGCACATCGGTGGGAGACGACGACATAAAGGACACGTGATGAGGGTTTCCCGTTTGCTGCAAAGGCATGGCAGACCTTGATGTGATGTCGCCCTTCACCCATTTCCGTCTTGCTTGACGGACCTGTAACCTTGGCTGTTTCCACGCTTGGCTCTCCACCACCTGCTGCAATTAGCCTAGTTACTGTGCGCACTCTGCAGGCCACTGCCGCCTTGGGATACGCGATGGGGCACGCGGAGAACAGGCCTCTTGGAGGAAAGGTGCCGACTAATTGGTCCCAACGCCTGGCCACCCCAGGGGCTACCCGCTTAGTAGCCGGGCAAGGAGGCATGGTGCTGCGCCCGTTGCCAGGCAAGGCATGCCTCGGGCAGGCACATGGTGTTACATGGCAAGCCGCAGCTGTGGGTCTCGGTATTTTGTGATTCGTCGCTTTCTTTGTCGGCACTTCGCGGAGTTGGTGCTCTTCACAGTGCCGCCCCCGCCCCCGCCCTGGCAAGGACTGCCAAATCAGTCGCCGCGATGAAACACTGGATGCAGCTGCCTGTCGGCAGAGACCGCATGGCTTCCACCTGCCCTTGGCTAGGCCAGCCGGTTGTCGGGCTCCACGACAAATTTCATGTGTGGCGTGCGCCACACATGTAGAACTCTTGTAGCTCCCGGCCTGTGGCGGGCGCCACATTTACCCACGCCCACCCACCTGCATCTTCATGCACGGTCGCCATTTAGGTCATAAATATATTTTTCACTCTAGAGACGGTCAAAAATGGAGGTATCAGCCCTCGCTGAGCAGCTAGCTACCAACGTCATCGGCTGTACAGATGTGCAAATCGAACTTTTGGCTGAGCTGGGCGTTCCAGACTCTTCCGCGGACATTGTTGCCCGGCAACTTTTTGCCGTAGCTTCCCGCCCAGACACCTCCAAGTTTGTCAAGCTGTGCCGGTTGCAAAACGTCAGGCTGGCTGTTACAGCAGTTCTCGAGAAATCAATTGCTGATTACACTTCGCAGGATGACTCAGGCCAAATAGAGTGTGCCCTCGAGTTTCTGGCACTGACAGGCGAGCTTGAGCTGACACCAGATTGCATCAAGTCCCTGGTGAATCTGCTTCTTTCCCCAGTGAATGCAAAAGCGGCAAAGGCTCTTTCAAACGTTTTTTTGTTTGCCCCAGTTGATCCCGAACTTGTCTGGACCGTTTACCAAGAGTGCATGCAGGATCCCGATCTTCAGGTCTCGGCGTTTGCTGCCTGGCTCAAGTTTATTCCGCACATGAGCGACAGTGCATTCTTCAAGTCACTGCTAGCCTCAGAAGAGTACTGGGATCATCTGCGTGAGGGAGCGGTTGATCTCAGCTATGACAAGAAAAAGTACTCTTTGCAGATTCTCACCACTTCCCTCCGAGCTATCTCCACAGATCTCGATCTGCGCAATATCCAGTGGAAGTCTACCGAACGCCAACTGTATCTCAACGACTGGAAAAGATATGTCACCTTGATGGAAATTCTATCTGTAGATACGTCAGTGAACCAGACACAGGCTTCCATCAGCGACATTGCTTACATGATTTCCCCCAAATCCAAAGTTCCTCATGTCTGGGGCCTTACTTTACTCGTCGCTGGCCTTGGATCCACTATGGAGACGATTCGCAAGCTGTTGAATGATGTTATCCTTTCTTTGCCTCGTGAATCATTGCAAATCTTTGTTGAGAACCCCGATTTTCTAATGTCTAACATTATCGAGGCTTTCTCTATGCAGGCATTTCTCTTCACCACTTCACAGACATGGAAAGTCCGCCCTCGCTCTCTACGATGCCCTTATGGTGAAAAATTGACTAAATTCATCGCCAATTTTGTTTCATTGTCGACAGATGCCACTCTCCTGAAGTGCCTATTTGAATCTCTCTGGCGACAGCGTCAGGCCTATGACCCAGCTCGTATTTTTATACTTAGAGGTATTTTGCTTGCATTTCCCAAGGCTCTGAAGATTACTATGGATGACTGCAGACCTTTATTCAACTATCTGGCCATTGACCGGATCGCTGAGTCTCCCATGCGAGAGGAGCTCATGCGTTTCCAGGTTGTACAGCTGTTACTTCTTGCTGCTGAATCTAGCGACCAAGTCGGAGAATTGAAAGCGCTTCTTCCCGTCAGTACCAAAAAAGCTCTACCGAAGATCTTGCCCAAAAAATTGAGTGACATCTCTCGAATTGTGCCCTCAGAGCCATCAGTATCTTTTGAAACCAGTGACGCTAAATGTCTTTTGCAGGAGGCAACTGCAAAATTTGAGAGATCTCGCGTTAACGCTGAGCAGATTCAAATTCTCAGGCTTCTCAATGCCAAAATGACGATCTTTGCGTCTCATCCGCAAGAGCTAGCCGAGGCAACAATCAGTATGTGGGAGACGCTCACAGCAGATCGTCTCATGGCCAATGCCAGAGATGGTCATCATGCATTTTTTGATTTTGCATTCAATCACCTTCAACCTCTTCCTACCCGCATCATATCTGAAGTAACTGCCCAATGTCACGCACGTCGGTCCTTACTTCCCGTGATGGTGAGGCATCTCTGTCACAGGCCTACGGACCATCGAGCCCTTTCTAGACTGCTGATAGATGCTTTTGTCAGAGAGCAGATAGATTCATATGTCTGGCGAATGGAAAATACTCTCGCAACCCTGGCTGATGCCGAAATGCCTGAGATCGCGCCTATTTACGAAAGTGTTTACGGCGACGAGGAGCTGGCAAAAGATGTTTTGATCTTGGGGTGGTTCGGTCAACTCAAGGACAAGGAAATTGCTAACTTTTGCTTCAGGTATATTGTTGAATGCCCTGATTTCCATCTATTCAAAATCTTGAGTCTGCCCGATTCTACAGAGGAACGATTACGCATCAGCTGTTATCAGCTTCTCTTATTACTAGAACCCTTGGTGGATCCAGAAATCTCTACAGGTCTTCTTTTCAAAGAGCTGGAAGGTGCTCTAGACTCTGAGCCGTCCCCGGCCGTGCGAGTTTACATTGAATGGCTGTTTTGCAGAATTGTCTTGAGACAAGGCAAAGTAGGTTGGTTCAAAGAATTTATTGGAAACCTTAAAGAGCTTGTTCCCAGAAAAATAGCGTCCTATGAGCGAATTGCTTTTCTTGTTGGCCAGCAGATTGATGATGCTGACTTCCATGAGGTATTTGTCACCAAGCTTCTATCACTGAGTACCTCCAACAAAGCTCCTATCAGACATGTGGGAGTGAACTTGCTCACTGCTCTTGACTCTGTGGGATTTCCAACCCCAACTGATGGTTTGAAGGAACTTCGCAAGGTTATCAAGTTTGTAGCCGAAGATCCAGTGCATAAAGAAATTTTGCACAAATACCGCCATGGTATCAACACAATCTGGGATGTTGAAAAAGATTTTACTTTAACGGGAATTGCCAATGGCGTCGTGGCTAAGGCAACAGATTGTCCGTCAAGTATTTTGACGCGCTCCGATTTCCTGCGCTACTTGGACTCGGTCGAGAACCTTCGTCTTCCAATCGGAGAAGATATGGCAGTGGAAGACGTGGAATCAGAACCCAAGGAGACTGAAATTTTTGATGTGGATGTCTCAGCTGCTCTACAGACCAAGAGCGGAACGTGGAATGCTACTGAAGATGCCAGAGAAGTGGGCGTGAAGCGTGGTCAGCTAATTGTGGTTGCAAGTCTGGTGGACAAACCTCCCAATCTTGGAGGTATTTGTCGATTGTGCGACGTTTTAGGTGTCGAGTTGCTCTGTATGGCTGATCTTTCTGTAACGCAGCATGGACAGTTCAAAAACGTGGCAGTAACATCTGACCGATGGATGCCAATGCAGCAGGTTGCAGTAGGAGACATTCCAAAATTTTTGAACGATAAAAAGAAGGAAGGCTATATGCTGGTCGGCCTCGAGCAAACTGACAACAGCGTGGAGCTGACTTCTTCCCTTGAATTTCCTCAGAAGATGGTTTTGCTATTAGGTATGGAGCGGGAGGGAATTCCGGGAGACCTTTTAGCAGAGCTTGACTATTGCATTGAAATCAAGCAGTATGGCATTGTTCGCAGTATGAACATTCAAACTGCAACGGCGGTGCTGTGTCATGCGTATAGTATGAAATGCATGTAGACTGGTGTACTAATTAGCTCGTGTATAAAGGCAAGTAGCCTTGGTGGGCCAAATTGAATGTAGTCATTATTGCATTATTATATACTATGACAAGATGCTCTAGATGCGCTCAGCGCCACTCATGCGAACAGCGACACCGTACTTTTGCAGCTTCGTAAGCAGAGCATCACCTTGTTTAATGAGCTGCTGGTACTGGGCGTTCTTGTTGTCGGGACGATTGGTCACGATGATGCCATTCACCTTGTCAATGACACAGTTGAGCTTGTTTTGTGGGATGAACTTTGACAGGTCGCTGTCAAGGTACTCGATAGAGACACCAAATGCGTTGGCCATAGACTTGAGCGACAGGGTTTTGTACGACTCGAGCAGTTGGGCATAGGCCTTGCGGCGCATTTCACGCACGTAGAAGGACACGTGGGGAGCAAGGTACTTGGAATGGTGCAGAAATTCGTCCTGCACCTTGGCGAGCGCTTTGAAGAAGGAGGCGTAGTCACCAGTGTAGAGCGAGTTTGTGAGAACGGTGAGGGGCTCGAGCGACGGGGTGGTGGGAAGTAGCGACAGCACTTCTGGAGAGTCAATCACCTTCTTCTTGAGGTTGACACGATCGAGAGCAATTGCTCCACACACGACGGCGTACTCCGCCACCTGTTCATAGGTTGCAATTTCGGTTGAGGTGAAGGTGGCCAACGAGTCAATCAGCAAGTCGGCAGCCTCGTCAAAGTTGCGGATCGACATGAGATAGAGGCCGTTGTATGTCTTGTAGCGATTGCGGCGTTCCCAGTCGCCACCCTTGTCAATGAGTAGCTTTACTGCTGCCAGCTCCTGGCCGACGTAGGGCATGTCATCAAAGAACAAACCGAGGCGAATCAGAGTGAAACGAATGTCGATTTTGGCTCCGGAGCCGGAAGCCAGCTCGATGGCCTTCCGGAGCGTAGTCTCTGCCTGCTCACGGTCGCCAATACGCGCAAAGTGCTCACCCAGTGCCACCCAGCTTTTAACGATGAGAAGTTCCTCCTTTTCTTCCTCAGCAGTGGCTCGCTCGTCCAAAATAGCCTTCTCGGACTCTGCATTCTTGGCTAGTAGTTCCTTGTAGAGAGCTTCGTCCCAGGGGATTTTGCCAGGCAGGATTTCTGTGTGAAGTAGGTGGTACAAGGGGGCCATTTCCTGCTGCTTGACAGCGTCCAGGAGACTTGCAACGGCATCCTTGCTCGGCTCTGATCGTTTCAGTGTGAATATAAGATCCGAAACGTTAAAGTCTGGGACGGATGGAGGAGCGGAAGCCATGGTTGTTGGTGTGAGGGATGGTAGAAGGGTTGATGCTATCGTCATTCTTGGTAAGTGGTGGTGGGGATTGGCCGGGTAACACTGGGGCAGTGCCCCAACACTGTTGAGGGGAGCAGGGTGGGGCAGTGCCCCATAATTAATTTGCCGGGGGCGACTGCGGGATTGATCGATGTTGGCATGTCTGAGGCACTCAGTAGGCGTGGGAAGTAAACAGCATGTGGTCGATTATAGGCAATGGATTCGCAAAGCGAGCTCACGGCTGTTCCCGCTCGTCTTGGCATAGCTATCCAGGCCATCTGGCCGAGGGCCTGCCAAGGGATTTGGTAGCTGCTATGCAGCTAACGGGCCAGCACTGGTGAGCAGTAGCCAGCGCTGGTGAAGCAGAGAAATAGTCAGGCCACTGCTAGTCACGATACCGAAGTGTGCTGGCGCGTGAGCGGAACGGAGGCACCCCACACCCCACAATTGTCCGAACCCCGTGGAGAGATCGGAAGAATAAGGAGGGGTTGACCGGAAAGATGCAGGGCCGGAGCTGCCGGAAAACCAACGGCTGCGGCGAGGATGGAGCCGCAGCGGCCGGGGGCTGTCCCCAGCAAGCCTGTTGAGGGGGGCGTGAATGAGACGCTTTGCAGGCGCTTTGAGCTAGCCGGCAGTCGTTGCAGAGTTCAGGCCCTGTTTTAACGGCCTGTACACGCCCCAGATGTGTGCATGGTTGGGGCATTCATGTCCGGCCAGCAGCATGTGTGGCACCGGATAATTTTGTGGGGCAGGCTGGATCGTGAGAGAGGAGGATGCAGCGGGAGAGGGGAAAGAGGAAGAGGCCGGGACCAGGGCAAGGAGGATGGCGGGAACGTCCCTCCCCAATTTGACTGTGCCGGAGCAGGTTTCACATCTGGCTGAGTTAATTCGCCACTACCCACTGCTGCTCGCAATGCCCGTGGCAGCCAGCTGGACCCCGCCGGCACAACCAGCTGCAGACGGAAAAACTGTCACCCCATGCAGAGCACGGTGCATCCGGGGGGGGCGGAGGAAGTCGGAAAAGGCTCGGGGAGGGAAAGGAG
>JAKTYB010000082.1:0-60316 GCA_030561725.1 Grinbergsozyma bentonensis
GAGGGGTGCGTCGCCTAGTGTCGACACGTTGGCGGCCGTTCCCATCGTTGTTTTCGCTGGTGGTGGGTCTGTGCGGGGGGGCTTGAAGGGGGAAAAAAAAAAAATCAGGGCACCAGTGATTCTCCCGCCAGGGAAGGGTGTAGGGGGGGGGGGGGGGTCGCCCACCCCCTGGGGGGTCCGCCGGGGGGGGGGGGGGGGGTGGAGCGTAGTGAGAAAGCGCTTGATACTGACAGCATCGGCTGACTCGCGGCAGCATATTTGAAGATTCGGCTTGTTTTCGGCTTTGCAGTCTCCCGGTACCCCACATTCTGCCATCCAACGGGACAGTGTCCTGAATTTGCCGAGAGTGGCATGGCTCGTGGCCCAGCTGCCACTATGGTGTGACTGGTGCTTCCTCCGGGGTCGCCCGACACGGCAACGAGAAGAAAAAATGACCGTAGCCAGAATGCCAGGACCTAGGGGAGATTATGGAAGTAATTGAACTATCGAGATTGAGTCTGTGGTCTTTTATCCAGCCTCTCTCGCACGCTTTTTCCCGCTGAATTGCGTCCGCTGCAGAGCAAACACTGCGCTGGATGCACCCCGGACTTTCCCCAAGCAGATGCACAAGACCCCAATTTCCCCACGTTTGCCCCACGCGCCAACGGTGCTGTCCGCTCGGACAGAAGTGCCGAGTCACATGGGAGAGCCAAGAATCGGACCACCTTGTGAATTAGTGTTTCGCACGGATGGACTAAGGCGCATAAATATGAGGGCCATAGCCTCTGCCCATCAGCAACAATGACTGAAGAAACTCAAATATCCCATAGCCTGTTTGTCCCCAAAGTAGATCAAGACGACTACCTTAGCGAGGTTGAGGAAGAAATCTACCACTCGCATTATGTATCTGACGATGATGATTGCTGCGACGACAATTCGTGTCCGGCTCATCGCACGCTGCATGTTTTTTGCGCCGAAGTTGAGGGAGGTGTCGGAGCCTTTTTCAACGAGCACGAAATTCTCAATGTGAGTGCACCTGTAGAAGGGGCGGACCACAAAGTGCTTGGTTTGACTGCCATCCTCAAGGCTCTGGAACAGTGCAAGTCAGACGACACTGTCATTGTCAACTCGTCATGCCGGTATGCTGTCAGCACGCTGCAGAGGATTTTCAACGGACGGCCCAAGCTCACGGAAGAGGACAAGCCCTACAAGGAGCTGTTGGACCAGATTGTGCACCAGGCCGAAAAGGTTCACGCTGTCGAGGTGAGAAGCGTTTTGCACGAGCACAGGATTCCGGGTGTGAGAAAGGCACATTTGCTGGCCAATGACGCTACTCTGGCTGGAGCCTCCGTGGAGGACAGGGTACGCAAATTCTACGATCCATGGACGTGCGCCTGTTAGCTATTTATTTATCAATGCATAACGGATGGAAGTTTGAAGGGCACTTGCCATTATAGCCAGAAGAGCCATGGCGGTTACGGAGAAAGAAGAGCCGTGGTAGTGGTGAGTCGGCCAGGATCCAGCTTCTGCAAGCGAGCTAGACAAGGTTCAATTTGCTAAACTCCGTGACTGCCTTGGTTTAGAATTTTTACGGCGGGGCTCGGGCGTTGAAGCCAGCCATGGAGTGATCCCGCAACAATTGCCTCGGCAGATTCGGACTCGACAAATGATCGGCTGGCGACGATTTTCTTGCTCTTATTGCAGCTACTTATTATCTGATTTCTACTTTCAATTTCTTTCACGTCTACATATCTGATGACGACATTTCAAATCCTTGTGCGCTGCACACTGCAGAGTGCACTAGTGACAGGGGCATCAGCTGCACTCTTCAAAATCGCTAAGCACAAACTGCATATTTTGCTCTTTTAATAGCCATTTGGGCTTTCGGCGATTCAGTTTCTCCCGGTGCCGACTGCGGCCAGTACTGATCAATTCGCAGCCGACCCCGACTCCCAGGTGCCTGTCGGGACGGAGGAACATCAGAAATGGCCCCGAGCCTCCGAGAATCTCGGCTGACGCAAGGACTTTACCCCTTTCGGCAGGTCCCTCAAGCTTGGCTTTCTGCTCGGCGCCCCTAACATGGCCGCAGCAACTAAAGCCACACACCTGGACCACCCATTGAAATCTAGGCCCTCAATGGCCTCATAGACACCAGAGCTAAAATTCCTGTCTGTTGGGTGTGCCTGCAGGCGGGGTAGACGCAACAGCCGCCCCACTGAACAGCCGAGAGGCATCAGGATATGAAAAAATCAGCGAATGGCTCCAAGAACTGGATTTCTCGTTTCTTGCTCCCGATTTGGTAAATAGCATTACAAATCTCTCTGTTCTGCATCAAAAACGCCTCGTCAGCGGCCCCCACCCCTAGCCGGATGTCACGGAGATTGACAGTTGCAGGCTAGGGTTGGTCGCTATTACGACCACCCTAACCCTTGTGCTTCTCCCGGCATCCCAATCTGCAGCCTAATGACGGCGGGGAAACAAAAACAACAGGCCAAAAATTGTCGCTTCTAGACCCAACTTGCCTTCTTCCCTTGAACGTTATTTTTTTCTTAGCTTTGCTGGCAGCTTTGCTAACATATTTGTTAATCCTTTCTTCCTAGTAAAGCTCCGCTCTTATGGCAGCCGAGGAGGAGCTCAGAGATGACTCCCTAGGGTCGTCTGAAAGCAACTCGCCGAAACCACTCTATGCCAAAGATGACGAGCCCAGCAGGCTACAGCGCCGTCTGTCCGAGGCCTCCAAGCGCTCAATTCGGCGAAACCAAGACGAGAAGGAGCCTAAACAGAAGCTTCTCCCCCAGCTACTTCAAATGATACGTCCGGACTTTATCCTGGACAATCTCGAGTTTGAAAAACTCAAGCCTATAATAACTTTTTGGGTGCGTGTTTTTGTGGCTAGTATCATCTTTACTATACATGATTCTGGTGAGTGGCTGGGCAGAACCTCCTTTCTACTAGTCATTGCAGCCGTCATTATTCCGGCGAGCATGCCTGCCGTGGCTATCGTGATGGTTTGCACGCTCATGTTGGTTTTTATGTGCTTTGCCTGGGCTCTAGGATGCATTCTCAACGCAGTCAATGCTCATATCCGCGACCTACCTGCCGCCGACGCTATCAAGCTACTAGTTCAGGAAGGCTTCTGTCCACAGAACGCTACCTCTGCAGAATACAGCACATGTCTAAGCAAGGCAGTTTTTGAGGGCTACTTCTTGGATGCTCGCACCACCACTGTTTCCATTGTCTTTTACATGATTGGCCTTGTTGTCCTCAACTCGTGCCGCACTATTAGTCCTCCCTTTATGATTGGAACCGTCATGGGCTTCATCACAATGACAATCATGCTCATCTTTGCTAACTGGTATCCTTTCTTTGTCGGTAAGAGCCTTGGTGTTATGGTTGCCAAACCTCTTGGCTTAGGTCTGGCTCTTACTGCGCTTATCACAATACTCGTGTTTCCGAAAACTGCCTCCAAAACATTTTTTGGCGCGGCAGCCGGTATGATTGGTATTCTCTCCAAGGCAAATACTGTGCATTCTGGCTTGCTTGAAACCTCCAAACCAACCGATCCTAGTTTTGCGGGATACAAAAAGCTCCTGCCGCTGGTGGCAGCTTTTCGTGGCGTTGATGCCAAGGTTCAAAGTCTTGTCGGTATGATTAAATTGGAGGTCAGTTTCAACAGGTTCACAGGAGAAAATGTGGGCCAGGCGCAGAGTGCCATGAGATCCATTCTCGGTGCATTGACGATATTGATTCTATTTTACCAGAATCTTGAGGAAGCAGCGATGGATTGCAAGGACAAACTAGCGAGATCTATGACAGGAACTTCTGTCGATTCACACCACTCTCCCAGTTCCAAAAAGCTCTACATGATGCTCCACGAACATTATAAACCAGTTGGCAAGTTTGATCAACAGCCTCTCCAATATCTCCAGTCTGAGCACAATTCCTCCAGTAACATGAACTACGACATCTCTTCTGCAGAAGTGGATCTTTTGTTCAAAATTATTGCCGAGGCTTGCAGTCCCATGTACGCAGTGGCCCAGACGGCCTTAGATCTATCTGTCAAGTGGATGAAACTTTCCAACGAATTTCGCCTTTTCAGCTATTTTTTCAGACGTAAGAAGTACGTCTCTGAGCTTGAATCTGTCCATGAGAAGCTTGTAGATGTACGAAAGCAGCTATCTACCATTCTGGAAGAATTCTCAGCTGACAATAATGTTCTTCTCAAAAAGTTTGACCAATTCAACCCACACGAAAGCAACCTCATCTACGCTGTTGCATCTCAAGGAATGCTTTTCAGCTATGCCACGCAGGAATACATTGGATCAATTATTCAGCTCATTGATATTTTTCTTGAGCTGGATGATAAAGCGCCACTACCATGGCTGCATCGACCGTTCCACACAAATTTTCCTGGAGCAGTACATGAGAAAGCCAACGTCCAGTACGGCGAGTATGATGATGGTGCAGAGATTGCTGAGATGGCTTATACTATGAATCTGAATCAAACTGAGAAAAGAAATGCGGACGCTGGCCAGGCGCGAACAGTCATGCATTTAGTTGGTGCGAAATTTGTCAAATATTACAAGGCTTTCTTCAACCGGAGGACCATTTTTGGCTTTAGAAGTGCTGTTTTTGTCGTTTTCACTTGCCTTCCGGCATTTTTCAAGTCTACAGCGCATTTATACTACAACCAGAGACTGATTTGGATTCCAATTATGGTCTCCCTCAGTACGTATGAACGCTCAGCGGAAACAATTTACGGTGTTCTCTCCAAAATCATCTACTCTTTCCTCGCTTCCATGCTTGCGTGCGCTTGTTGGTACATTTCAACGGGTAGCGGCGATGGTAATATCTATGGGTTTTGCGCCGTTATGGGTGTTATGGCAATTCCTCTTGGCTTTTTTCAGGTTTATTCAAAGCATCTTCATCCTGCTACCAACGTCATCACTTGTGTTACCTTTGTGTTGGTTATGGTTATGTCGTGGCAGGACACACAGACGATCTACGTTAGTGGTGTTGGTCACGGCTGGCATGTAGCATGGATACGATCGCTGACTGTCATTATTGGATGCTCTGTTGGAGCTATTTGCTCTTTGTTTCCATTCCCTCAGACAGCTAAGAAGGCGATTCGCGTACTTTATTCCAACACCATTTATGGTCTTGGTGAGATGCATTCGTATGTGACTGACTTTGCTGTCAGGCGTATGGAGAATCCAGCACTCAAGATTGACATTACAACTGATAACTGTGTGAAGATTGTGCGTCAAAATCTGAGTCAGCTCATGGCTGCTCAGAATCTGGAGCTGAGTCTCAAGTACGAGCCACCACTGACCGGTGAGTGGCCCAAGGCCAAGTACAACAAACTATTTGGTCATGTGATTCAGGCGACACTGCTGTATTTGAACCTGTACAGGATTATTGGTAATCTCAAGGATCCTGCCACAGAGTGTGAGATCATTATGGATCGCAACGGATGGAAGGACTCGTCTATTGGTTCTGACTTTTATGCTTGTGTTTTCATGGCGTCGAAGGCACTTGAGACCGGGTGCCCTCTGCCTGTGCTATCGCCGTCGCATTTGGAGGGCAAGCACATGGCTGCGTTTGAGCGATCCATCGGCATGCTGAGAGAGGTCTCAAACAGCGGGACGCTGGTGGAGTTTTTGGAGGACAAGCTGCATTCGCCTGACTTCAGACAGCGTGCGGTTGCAATTTTGCTGATGCGCTCTATTTACGAGCGTATTGATGCCATTTTGCTCACGGTTAAGGAGCTTGTGGGCGAGCGCTACCCCTTCAACCCGTACTATCTTGAGCAGTTTGCCGACAACGGATCTGAAGATGAAACGGACAATCTGCTGCTTGAGGACACGGAGAAAGCGGTGAGAGCCGCCGAACGATAGAAGTTGTGGACATGAATTTTGATTACAATAAATACATAAATAGCTTTGCAAGAGGGTGGCTGGGGCAGCCTAGAGATCGTAGTTGGCAGCCTTGTTTGAGTGATCGTAGGAATAGTGGATGGGGACTTCGATGGAAGAGTCCAGCGACGAGTGACGCTGGTCGTCCTGGCGTGGCTCAAAAACACTCGTGTCGTAGACCGAGGAATCTGTCCAGAGGAAGGGCTGTGCGGGTTGGTGCTGCTGCTCAAGTGCCACGACGGCTGACACATCGTTGGAGAGCATACTCAGCAGCGCATTGTCAAGAGATGGGCTCTGGCTAGGATCGTAGGGGTTGGTGGAGCCTGGGGTGGCATAGGATGCCGAGGAGAAGGAGGACGGGAATGAGGGGATTGCTCTGGATGATGTCGGGGACGGCGGGTTGTTGCCGGATCGCTGGACTGTGAGGGGCATCTGCATGGGCATTTGGTAGGAAGCAAAGTGCTGCTGGTGGGCCTGCACCTGGCGAGCATGGGCCTCGGCCTGATCGATGGATCCTTGTGAAGGAGGCTGGGTCTCAGGTGACTCCTCAAACTTGTCTGGTAGCAGATCCTGGCGCCCATAGGACGAGAACTTGCGCTTGAAAGCGTTGTGGTACTCCTGGGCCGTGTTGGACGACTCCACCGCGTGATTTTCAAACGACTTGGCAATGTTGTAGCGCTGAAACTCTGGAATGTCGGGGCCTCTGACGCCCATCACGGAAACAAGGGACTTTACATAGTACTCCCGGTAACGGGCAATCTTGGCCATCTCGTAGCTGTCCATTGCTGCCTGGCCAAAAGTCCTGCGCAAAATCTACCGTTTTTCTGGGTTCTGCTGCTAGGAAACTCCCCTAGTTTTTTTGTTCAGTGTGAGTGACAGGAAGTCAGGTGAAGGGCTGGGTGCAGAGGGGTGGGGCAGCCTTATCAGTTTTTGGGGTGCTGGATTAGGCCCCAGGCAGAAAGTCCGGCCCGCGACAACGCCGAGGATTGCCAGGGCCCCTCGAAGGCCACTGTGCACGTGCGCACACAGCGCTTGGACCGCTCAGAGGAGTGCCCCGACGCCGCCATAACGGCGCCTCGAGTCCCCCGGGGTGCTGATTGGCAAGGCGGCTTCGCTTCGCCGGAGGAGCTCTACTCCCTCGCTGGCCCCCCCCTCCCCCAAAAACATGCAAGCTGCACCACAGCCGCACGTTATCGGACCCTGAGTCTCGTGAGGACATGTGGGGAAGACGCCTAGCAGGGCTGCGTCCGTGTCCAGGCTGCTTCTGCGCCGCTTGCGTTGGTGCCAAGCTTCCTGTCAACGGCTTTTTGTGCAGCGGTACCCTCTCAGACGCCGCCAGCCCGCTGTGGCGCGCCGCGCAGCTCCACGTGCGCCACGCCACATCCCTGCCCGACTGATGCCCCACATATTCGTCAGTCACAGTGCTGATGGGCGCCGCTAACGGCCGCCGGACGTGCAGAGACCGCTTCGAGAGACAGAAAAGCTGTGCTTCGGGACTGGCCGCTGGAGGTCTCTGCAGATGGAGTTTGGGGCTCTGGCTGCGGCATCCAGGGGCTCTGCTGCGGCCTCCAGAGGCTCTGGCCCTGACTCAGTGGTGCTCACGCTCCGCGCCCGCTGTGCCGGCTGCAGGATCTGGGGGCAAAGCCACACAATCGCTCATGACTGGGCTACCGGGCACAGCGAGCATGGAGAGATCTCCAGGGCTCTGCCCTGGAGAACGGAGGCATGCCCAGGCTGGCTCTGCGCCCGCCAGGCTCTGTTGTGCCAAAAATGGCCGAGCCCTGCCCCAGCTACCCCCAATTGTTCCCAGGCGGTCGCAATGCTGCCCAGTCGTTCGCGATGGCTGAGAGTGGGGCCGTGCCGGGCCCCCGCGATTTCCAACATGTGGGGTCGGCAGGGGCGTTGCAGCTTCCTGTCCAGTGTCAGGATACAGCAGTGTCGGACAGCGAAACAGGGCGGCGTTGGCAGCAGCCCAGTGGCCTTGGCTGCAGGTCTGCCTTCGCTTGGCTGCAGGCCTGTCCGTGACAGGGGTGTGCGCAGCCGGGGCACGGCGGATGCTGGGCGATCTGGAAGGAGGGGAGCCGGCGAAGAGAGGAAGAGAAGGAGGGCAAGAGAAGGAGAGGCAGAGAATTGGGGGAGTGAGAAGAGAAAAAGGGAACGAGAAATTGTGGAGCATCAGGGCAAAATATCAGGCCCCCTCACCCACTGTCCAGTCCCCCAGCCCCCAGCTTCGTGGTGACCTGCCCCTGACGCGCCTGGGACGAAAACTCACCCTCCTCACTGACAGCGCATCTGGAGCCCTCCATGTCGTTCCAGGAGTCGTTCTGGTCGGCCGACTACGCCGCAGGCATCCAGGCCCTGTTTGGCAAGCTGGACCAGGGCTGCCACGAAATCCAGCAGCTGCTGGCGCTTATTGCCGACCGCATGGCGGTCGAGCAGACGTACGCAAACGCGCTCATGTCGGCGCCGCTCAAACACGCGCCCTCGCGCCAGGCCTTTGGCCACGACGATGGGGCCTCGGCCAAACTGGCCTACGGCTCCCTGCTCCATGATATTGCCCGCCAGGGCTCGATCCACGAGCACACGGCCTCGGAGCTCGAGGACATTGTGCTCATTCCATTTGACAAGTGGGCGCAGGAGCACAAGGCCCGCGTGACCAATGGGCGCAAAACTCTGCTCGGTCTCGTCCGGGAGTACGACAAGAAGCATGCCCAAACGCTCAAGGTGCAGTCGGCCTACTTTGCCAAGTGCCGACAGCTCGAGGACACGGATCCGGCAAGGGAGCCGGAGGAGGACGCGCCGGGCTCGCCCGGCGGCCTGCTCGACAGCTTCTCGCACCTGGTGGTCGGCAAGGCCCGCCAGCAGCAGGCGGGCAGCGGTGATGGGGGAGCGCAGCAGCAGCAGCAGCCTCAGCAGCGCCTGGCTTCCTCCCTCATGCCCTCAAATACCTACTCCCTCGGCGGATACACCTATCCCCCCGGCGAAATGCTCAAGGTGCTCAAATCAGCCCAGTCCGAGTGCGATGTTTTTGACTACAAAATCCCCATCGTCGGCACATACCCGCACGTCTCGGCCGCCGAAGACATGGTGCTGTGGATGCGCAAGTACCTCCACCTCAAAAACGTCGCCGAGGCCGAGCGCTTTGGCCAGGGGCTCGTGGACTACGGCTTCATCAAGCCCGTCGGCGTCGGCGCTGTCGGCAAAAGGCGCTTCACAAACACTGCAAACTCGTACTACCAGTGGACCCACAAGGCTCTTCATGCCTCCGTGGAGTCGCTCTCGTCGCCGCGCGACGACTCGTCTGCCGATAACACGGACCCCAGCAAACGCCCCAAGGCGAACGCCGCCATCAAGTCCGTCAACCAGTTTGTCTCGGGCCTCATGAACATACCTGTCGACTCGGCCGCCCTCAAACTCGATATCGAGGAGGCCGACGACCGCTACTACACAGCAGTCATGGAACTCGACTCCTTCCGCTGCTCCCTCGAGGCTGAAATCGCAGAGACCTTCACTTTCATGCAGCAGTGCGAACTCGACCGCCTCCGCGCTGTGCGCCAGGTCCTCAAGGATTTTGGCAGAGTCATGTCGTCGTACCCAAACTCGTACGTTTCGCTCATCAACCGCTTCGCCGCAGACTACCAGTCGGTCAATCCCCAGGCTGACCTCAAGCAAATGGTCTCCGCGTACCAAACAGGCCCTTTCCAACCCAGGGTCGTCGTCTACGAAAACTTTTACAAGCGCTTCCCACGCCAGTCCTTTGGCGTCGACATCAGCTTGGTGCCCTTCCTAGTCCCCGCATTCCTCGACTATCTCACCTGGTACGCCTCCAACACCAAGGCTCGTGTCCGCTTTGCAGAAAACGTTCTTACAGCCCCCGACAAACCTGAAGCCCAGTCTGAAGACTCCACAGTGTCCGACGATACTCAAGATACCACCCCAACGGGCTCTGCCGCCGACGATCGGAACTCTATTGCCGACATCGCTGAAACGCCCTCGACTCCACCACAACAACAACAATCACCACCACCACCTCAACCCGACATAGAAGATGCTTCGCTCTCTGCCACAACTAGTCCAGACTTTTCGGTTCTTTTTGACGCCTGGGTCGCTAGCATCACTTTTTCAGACATTCACGAACTTCGTGCCGAGCTCAACACTGGACAGCCCATCGACGATCCGCACAAAACTTTCAAGGCCTTCTCCATCAAGGTCATTGTTGCTACTCTAAGAGAACTCCTTATTGAACTTCCGGACTCGCTCATCTCCTTCACACTCTACGATGGCCTCCGTAAATGCTATTTCGAAGACACCATGGAGAAGGATGCAAAGACGGAACGCGTCGTGTCTATTCTTTCCAGCATGCCCAAGTCTAATGTTCTGACGCTCGCTGCTCTGGTTGACCACCTCAAGAAGGTGGCTAGCAGCATCAGCCAAAGTCAACTCAATGCGCTCTGTGCTCTCATGGGCTCTATTCTTTTGCGATGTCGCTCCCGGCAGCAGCCCGATGAAAATGTTGGATCAATGCTTCTGGAAGACCTTATTTTGCGCAGTGATATTTTTCCTGCTATCCGCGCCCGCATGGAGTCTGCTTCCCGCGAGGCTCGCAATCGCTCAGTTTCAACCTCAGAGGCAAATAGAAGAGCGTATACTGAAGCGCGCAACAAGGGCTTCCAATCTCCGACCAACGGAAGTGGTAAGGCTATTAGTGCTTCTGGGCTAATCCCTTTGTCACTATCGCCTTCACGAGAGAGTTCACAAACCCGGGAACCGGTCGCCAACCGAGTCAGGGCTATTATTAACCCTTCACTTGTGGTTGCTTCTTCCTCCTCCCCCACAGGCTCGGAAACGACGCTAGTTCCGACAACGGACAAGGAGCTGCCAGCCGTTCCCACACTGAGCGTCACAGCTCCCGAAGAAGATAGCCAAGCAGAGTAGTGGCAAATTAGCATTCACGATTGACATTATTGCAACATAACGACCCAGGTTTAAAAAAAAAAAAGTTAAATAAATGATGCCCCATCCATTTTGGTTTGCCAATGGACAACCGCAGAAGGCACAGTGAGAATTTTCTCGCTCGGCCACTATCTGAAGCTTCTATGGATCCCCCAGTCAGACGGCGACTATCGTCGCAGTGTGTCTTGCACAGCAGCCTGAGTGGCGTACCGCATTCGGAGGCGCCGTTAGAATCCCTTCATCAGTCCGAGACACCAGTGATCACTAAAGACGAGCTCAGCAGTATGGTGCTGAATGTACGGGATCTATCCAAAACATTGTCGAATGTCCGACTCAGACTGCAAATGAAGTGCATACTCGTAATTTGCAGTCACTCTGATATTTCCATTTACAACAATGTTGCTGGTCTCTGTAGACTTGTGCTGGACTTTCCAGGGGCTCGTGATGTCACTCTTTTCGTAGAGGAATCCGTGGCGATGCAGCCTCCCATGCTGCAGCTTGAGCAACGGTACCGTTCAAATGTTCAAATCTGGGACAGTTTTGATTGTAATTACCAGCAATTCGACCTCGTCATCACTCTTGGCGGTGACGGCACAGTCCTGCATGCTAGCATGTTTTTTCAAACTGTGGTTCCTCCCGTACTCTCCTTCAACCTCGGCAGCCTCGGGTTTCTCACAAACCATCAATTCGCTGACGCCCCGTCAATTCTGTCAAGAATTGCCAACGAAGGCGTTTCTTGTTCCTTGCGCATGCGCTTTGACTGCACTGTTTTTCGCGCCAAAACTAGAAACGACAAAGGCGTTAACACACTGTCGAAAGAGATTGCTGAGTCGATACAGACGGGAAGGTATCTTCGTCACTCTTCTGGGGAAACATTTTGTATTCTTAACGAAGTGGTCATTGACAGGGGCCCAGAGCCGACCATGACGACAACAGAGATATACGGAGATGAGAAGCTCATAACTGCTTGCCAGGGAGATGGGGTAGTGATTGCAACGCCGACAGGCTCAACAGCATATTCTCTTTCGGCACACGGCTCTCTTGTGAGTCCTGATATGTCTGCCATTCTCATTACGCCGATATGTCCACACGCTCTCTCCTTTCGGCCACTTGTGATTCCCGACACTCTGGTTGTTAGAGTCGGGGTGCCATATGACGCACGGACAAAGGCCTGGCTATCGTTTGATGGATGTAAGCACATTTCGCTCGAGAGAGGAGACTTTTTGACAATTTCAGCGTCGCCGTTTGCTTTTCCCAAAGTCATCAGTGAACGAGGTGGAGAAGACTGGTTCTCGGCTCTACGTCAGACATTACAGTGGAACATTCGCCGACGCCAGAATCCGGTCAGTTTAGAAAACAGCCAGCGGCCCTTGGGCTGAGAACTCTTTCCAGCTAGTGTGAAGACTAAGACCTATCTTATCAAAAATGAATTAATCCCTAAAATTAACTGCCAGCAGATTCAAACTAAATGGAGACATACTTGTGTGCGCCGCGCGAAATGACTTCGACCTTATCGCCAACGTGAACATTGAATCCATAATTGGCGTTGAGCAAGTTCATGCCAAAACAGGGCAGATATTTAGCACCCTCGTCGATGCGGCGAAAACCCTGCATTGTCTTGTAAGGCTCGTGCGAGGGCTCAAAATCACCCTTCTTGAGGTTGATGGTGGTGACGCGGCAGCGCACGTTGCGGCAAGGCACGTAAAAGAGATTTCCGCCGACCGTAATGACCTTCCAGTCATCTTCATCCCAGGGCTTTTCAGTGTCCGAGATGACCATGTTTGGCCGGAAGTTGCGCGCCTCGAGGCGAACTTCACCATTTGTGCGCTCACTCACACGAGAGTCAAGATCACGCAACGACTTTTCCGTAATGAGGTTACCAGGAAAATAGTCCTGGAAAGAAGACGTTGCGACACGACCTACTTCCTGCGAGGGAGGACAACTGGCCGTCACCTCACGACGAACTTTGGGGCACATGAGCGTGATGCCCTCGATACCACTGACACGGACCAAAAACTCCATAACCTCAGGGTAATGGATGCCCATGTCGTAGGCTTCGGGTTTGGAGCCCCAGAGGTGGCAAGTGTAGGTTGGCGTGCCCTCTTCTGGCTCGAATTCCAGCGGCACGGAGCACTCGAGAGTCTCGCCAGCCGGAGTCGGGTATTTGAGCAAGATCTTCTTGTTGGATTCATCAATTGCAGTTTCAATGAGAGTGAACTGCGGCACCTCGCGCTGAGTCACAGTGTCGTACTCTGCGTCTGTGCTCTTCTTTTTGTTTGGCGCAGCGACGCAAAACTTGCGGTCATGCTTGAATCCGTGTTCGTCAATGGGCCACTCCTGGACAGAGATACCCTTCAGGGACTTGATGGGATGGACCCAGATTTCCTGAACAGCAGGCATTGTGGTCAGTGAGGTTAGAGATGCAGCAAACGTGAAACAAGACTAGTCTTCTCGGTCTTAGTCACCTCGGGGTGGTCTAAATTACTGTTTTTGGCAGGTGGTAGCGTCCGTTGTGATGCGATACGGGGATAGTAGACAAAAACAGAGAGAACAGATAAGAGAAGAGAAAAGACGCAGAAAGGTGTGATAAAAAATTGTTGGCCAGAGAGCTGCTGATTTAGTGGTGGTGGGCTTCCGAGAGATCCGAGCACGTGGCCTGGCTCTTTCTCAAATGCACGCGAAACTCACTGAAACCTCAGCTCCCCAGCTTCCGAAACGGGGCAGGCACCGGTCAAAATATGATTTCTGCGCACCTCAAGAATGAAATTTCATTTTGTAAAGGTGTAAGGCAAAGATTTCAGCAAAAAAATTTAAGCTAAATATGCCGAATTTTGTGTCATGTTCGAACTTCTCCAGCAATATCTCACAGATGGTTCGATGGTCTAGTTGGTTATGGCATCTGCTTAACACGCAGAACGTCCCCAGTTCGATCCTGGGTCGAATCATTCTTTTTTGCTAGCTGTTCTTTAGCGTCATCTCAGTTACTTGCATGTCAACGCGCCAGTTTCTCTAGCGGCTTGGCGCCTTCGCATTCCGAGCTCAGCTCTTTATAATTGTATTATTCCTATACTCTGGCTAGTTTTCCCACTTGAACGGGTGAACCAGCATGTCTGAAAACTCATCAATAGCATCCTTTCCACGGACCTCCGAGGTGAGCTGTGGCAGCTGCACGATGTGGAAGTCTTCATACAACTCCAGGATCTGGTCCAGGTACTTTTTCTGCATCTTGTAGCGAGCGTTGCATTGCTCACAGGTCGAGCTTTTTGAAGGGTGCAGCAGCTGATTGACAACAATACAGTGCGTGTCAATATTGTAGGACGTGAGCTCCTGGATCATGCGCTCCGTTTCGTACAGGGACAAAAACTCGGCAATGCACACGCACACAAAGGTTGTCAATTCGGGGTCCTGGAACTGCTTGTTGACCTCGCCAATCGTCTCCCTCGTCTGATCGAGCTTGGCAAACATGTCCTCCTGGCCGCCCTGGCCGCCCATGAGACCGGAAAGCATGGGGCCCATTTTGGATGAGAATTCCGACAGCTTTCCAAGCGCCTTTTCAAGAATGGACGGGAACTGCAGAAAACGCAGCGTGTGACCAGTCGGAGCGGTGTCAAACACAATAACATCGTAGGACTGGTCCTTGACCTGTTTCATAACCTCGGCAAATGACAAGGCCTCGTCAATTCCTGGAATGGAAAAGGCAATGTCCTGCATCATGGAATTGATGCCCTGGTTTCCCGGTTGGTCCAGAAACTCCTGGATCGAGGCCGAAGGGTCGATTTCCATAGCATCCAGATTCGAGATTCCGTTCACAGGGCGAGCATCTTTGCCAAACTTTTGGCCAAAGGCGTCCGACAGGTTGTGCGCAGGATCCGTGGAGATAATAAGTACTCTGTTGCGGTGCTTGGCGAGTTGCACTGCCAGGGAGCAAGAGGTGGTGGTCTTTCCGACACCACCCTTGCCTCCGCAGAATACCCACCGTAGGGTCTTCTGGTCCAGGATGTTTTGAAGCGTAGGGTCTAGTCTTTCGGCCATAGAGTTAGCTGTCTTGGAGGCGCTGGAAAACGGAAGGGTGTAGAAGGGCTGAGTCACGTGCTAAGATTGACAGCTGGAGAGACTGGGACGATAAGTAGAGCTGAGATGGGGTCCCAGAGATTAGAGAGGGGGTTTGGATAAGGCTGGTTGTTTACTCGTGTCTGAATCATCCCTGCTTCCTAAGCTTCTCATTCATCTCATGGTTCCTGATCAGTTCATTACTCTGTGGGAGCTATTTGGCGGGCATATAGTTATTCATTCAAATAATTTGAGTGAGGCACTCGCGACCTATTGAAGGCTCTGCTCGGGTATAACAGGTGGAAACAGAATAGCACAGTAAATTCGATACGCCCATAACGTGCCAGAACAACGAACACACCTGGAAATTCGATCAGGGTTGCTGCAGACAGAGCATCCCGCCATACCAACGCACTTGCAGTGACAGCCACCAGATTTGCCTCGAAAAACTCTCGGAAGGGCCAAGAAGTCACTTTCCAAAAGCGATATAACACAGAGCAATACTGGTCAGCAGTCCCGAGCCTGTCAGTCCGCTGACTTTGCCGGCTGCCAATTTAAGCCAGGTTCGCCGCCTTGACGATGCAGGGCAAGTCACACGGCTGTGTTGCCGTGCAGAGCTTTCAAGGGGACTTGCGATGAGCAGCCCGGACGCAGCAAATCAGAAACCGACTGAGATCTTCAAGATCGCCACGCCTCCACCTCCGCAAAAATCTTCTATTAACGGACCAGCTCCTCGACACCTGCTCAACGGATCGTGTCCCTATTCCCCCACGCTCCGGTACTTTTTCCGTGGCGACCCAGCAACCCTCTTCCCGGTTCCAGCTGTCGGAAGCGCTGTGCCGACGATAATTGGACGGAGACCAATGAGTCTGGAGTGTGGGGAAGAAGAGCCGTAGTGGCGGTGACAAAAAGAAGGGAAAGAATACAAGAAAAATTCCAGCGTGAGAGAAAAATTCATAGACTTTCAAAAGCCTTGCACTCCGTCTCCTCCTCTTCTCACCCCTCCTCCCTCTCCACTCTCCGCCGTGCCGGCCGAGCAGTGCCGGAAACCCACAGTATCAGCCGTGCTCTCAGCGCACAGGCTTCTCTCCCACTTCCTCTATATAAAAAGCTTGTCACCTATCGGGCTTCACCCTCTCCCTCAAAGACTACTAGTTAGCTTTGTCAAGAATTGCTGCCAAAAAATGCTGAGGACATTGGCTCGTGCCCGTCTTCATGCCAAACCGGCCATGAGAGCTCTGCCTAGCAGAGCTCTCCCGTCGGCCACTAGATGCTATGCTGTAAGTATCATTGGAAAATGCTCGCTTCTGATTGGCTCACCATAAGCCTCCACCAAAATCCACAACAGTACTAACTCAGGCCGATTCTTTCGCCACCTCCAACAATGCTGAGTACATCGACGAAATGTACTCGGCCTGGAAACAGGACCCCTCGTCCGTTCACGTGTCCTGGGCCTCTTACTTCAAGAACATGGACGGTGGAAAGCCCGCCTCGAGAGCTTTCACTGCTCCGCCCACCATTGTTCCATCCACCCCAGGTGTCGCTGAGCCCATTCTCTCCGCCGAGGGCGGTGCCAACGGCATCGAAGACCATATGAAGGTTCAGCTGTTGGTTCGTGCCTACCAGGTGCGTGGCCACCTCAAGGCCAAGGTCGATCCGCTCGGCATCTCTTTCGCCGCTGCCATCAACACAAAGCAGCCCGTAGAGCTGTCTCTCGACCACTACGGATTCACTGAAGCCGACCTTGATAAGGAAATTACTCTCGGCCCCGGTATTCTGCCGCGCTTCGCGTCTGAGGGCAAGACGAAGACCATTCGCGAAATCATCGAGATTTGCGAGCGTCTTTACTGCTCCTCCTATGGTATCGAGTACATCCACATTGCGTCCCGTACGCGTTGCGACTGGATCCGTGAGCGTGTCGAGATCCCGACACCCTACAAGTATACCACCGACCAGAAGCGCTCCATTCTCGACCGTCTCATCTGGTCCACCTCTTTTGAGGCCTTCCTTTCCACCAAGTTCCCTAACGATAAGCGTTTCGGTCTTGAGGGTGCCGAATCCATGGTTCCCGGTATGAAGGCTCTCATTGACCGTTCCGTCGAGCACGGTGTCGAGGACATTGTTATTGGCATGCCCCATAGAGGTCGTCTCAACGTTCTGTCTAACGTTATCCGCAAACCCAACGAGTCCATCTTTTCCGAGTTCACTGGCTCCAAGGAGTTTGACGAAGGCCAGGGTGATGTCAAGTACCATCTTGGTATGAACTACCAGCGCCCCACACCTTCGGGCAAAAAGGTCAACCTTTCGCTCGTTGCCAACCCCTCGCATCTTGAGGCTGAGGACCCGGTCGTGCTGGGTAAGACCCGTGCCATCATGCACTACAAGAACGAGGAACACATTACCGATGCCTTCAAGAAGGCTATGGGTGTTCTCCTCCACGGTGACGCCGCCTTTGCCGGCCAGGGTGTCGTCTACGAGACCATGGGATTTGCTCACCTCCCGTCTTACGCAACCGGTGGTACCGTCCACGTTATTGTCAATAACCAGATTGGTTTTACGACTGATCCCAGATTTGCTCGTTCCACCCCTTACCCATCGGATCTGGCCAAGGCTATCGACGCCCCCATTTTCCACGTCAACGGCGATGATGTTGAGGCTCTCACTTTTGTCTTCAACCTGGCCGCTGACTACCGTGCTCAGTTCCACACTGACGTCATTATTGATATCGTTTGCTACAGAAAGCACGGTCATAACGAGACCGACCAGCCTTCCTTTACTCAGCCTCTCATGTACAAGAAGATTGCCGAGAAGAAGCCGGCTCTCGATTACTACATTGAGAAGCTCCTCAAGGATGGCACCTTCACGAAGGAGGACATTGAGGAGCACAAGAAGTGGGTTTGGGAGACTCTCGAGAAGTCCTTTGCCGATGCCAAGAACTACGAGCCCACTTCTAGAGAATGGTTGGCCTCTGCTTGGGAGGGTTTCAAGACCCCCAAGGAGCTTGCCACTGAGATTCTTCCCCACCTCCCAACCGCCATCACCGAGGCTGAGGTGAAGGAAATTGGTGCTGTTATTTCTTCGGCCCCTGAGGGCTTCAAGGTTCACCGCAACCTGAAGCGTATCCTTGACTCTCGTCGCAAGACCACTGAGGCTGGTGAAGGTATTGACTGGTCCACTGGTGAGGCTCTTGCTTTCGGCTCGCTTGCGAAGGAGGGTTACCATATTCGTGTGTCTGGCCAGGATGTCGAGAGAGGTACCTTTTCGCAGAGACACGCTGTTCTTCACGACCAGGACTCCGAGAAGACCTACACTCCTCTGCAACACGTTTCTGAGACCCAGGGTGCATTCGATATTTCCAACTCTTCTCTGTCTGAGTACGGTGTTATGGGTTTTGAGTACGGTTACTCTCTGACTTCCCCTGACGCTCTTGTTCAGTGGGAGGCTCAGTTCGGTGATTTTGCCAACACCGCCCAGGTCATTATTGACCAGTTCATCGCTGCTGGTGAGTCCAAGTGGTCTCAGAGATCTGGTCTTGTTCTTTCTCTGCCGCATGGTTACGACGGTCAGGGTTCGGAGCATTCTTCTGGCCGCATTGAAAGATACCTGCTTCTTTGCAACGAGGACAGCCGTGTCTTCCCATCTGCTGACAAGCTGCAGCGTCAGCACCAGGATGCCAACATGCAGGTTGCCTACCCCACTACCCCTGCCAACTTGTTCCACCTGCTGAGAAGACAGATGCACAGATCTTTCAGAAAGCCTCTCATTCTTTTCTTCTCCAAGTCTTTGCTCAGACACCCACTTGCTAGATCTTCCATCGGGGAGTTCACTGGTGACAGCCACTTCCAGTGGGTCATTGAGGAAGCTGAGCACGGCAAGAGCATTGGCTCCAAGGAGGAGACCAAGAGAGTTGTTTTCATGTCTGGCCAGGTTTACGCTACCCTGCATAAGGCTCGTGCTACCGCCGAGCTGAAGGACACTGCCTTTGTGCGCATTGAGCAGTGGCATCCATTCCCCTTCGCCCAGATCAAGGAGATTCTTGACTCGTACCCCAACCTTGAGGACATTGTCTGGTGCCAGGAGGAGCCTATGAATGCTGGTGCTTACTCTTTCATTGCTCCTCGTTTCGAGACTGTGTTCAAGGAGACTGAGAAGTACAGGGATGCTGCGCTGAGATATGCAGGTCGTGCGCCCTCGGCTGCTGTAGCCGCTGGTACCAAGAAGGCCCACCACGCTGAGGAGGTTGCCTTTACTGAGGATGCTCTCAAGATTACTATTGAGGAGTAGACTTGTCATGTATAGTTTAGAAAATTATAATACGTTTGATTACCGATACAATGTTCCATGGACTTACCAGACCGGAGAGTATCTTTTCTACGTGCCCATTGTACGCACCTCTCCACTGTGGTGGGGTAAGGTGGGGGACCGCGAGAGAGTATAAAGTCCAAATAGCTGCCCACTGACCGGACATAGGCAATAAATACAAAAATGCTGGTGAAAGACTCATACCATGATGTCAAGACATCTTATGGAACTACTATGCGTATCCATGTATACCATCCATATATTCCGGACTACCCTAACGCCCGTTTTCCCGGTGTTATCGTGTATTCTGAGATTTACCAGGTGACCGGTCCTGTTGCCCGATTTGCCAGAGACATTGCTGGCAGAGGCTACATTGTGGTTGCCCCATCCAGTTACCACAATTTTGTAAGCTATGAAGCGCTGGCGTACGATACCGAGGGCACCGACCTCGGTAACAAGTACAAGGCGGAAAAGCCACTGGAATCCTACGACGAGGATACGAATCTCTGTATTGAGCATCTGGAGTCGTTAAAGACATTTACCGGCAGAATTGGTGCTACTGGAATGTGCCTGGGTGGGCACCTGGCCTACCGCGCTGCGCTTGACGCTCGCGTTGCTGCGACCGTAACATTCTTTGCGACTGATGTGCACTCGCATACTCTTGGGGCGGGTTTGAATGACGATTCGTTGGCTCGGGCTGGTGACATTAAAGGTGAGATTTTGCTTATATTTGGTACCCGAGACTCACACGTGCCACCCGAGGGTCGCGACTTGATCCGCAAGACGCTCCGGGATGCCGGAGTGGACTTTAGCTTTTACGAGGTATTTGCCGCGCAACATGCCTTTATAAGAGATGAGTCGTCAAAGGGCCGCTATGATCCTGCTGTGACTGCAAACTGCACGAATATCATGTTTGAGATGTTTGAGCGCCTGCTGAAGGGTGACCTGGGTCCCCGGGCGGGCCCCACTAAGATTGAGCATGTGTGTTAGATATTTGAAATAGCCTTAATTTTATCCTGGCAGTTGCGGTTTCTTTCCAGTATTGGCAGATCCGCTCTCCATCAACTTCTCCAGGCTGCTGACCATTACTGGGCGTCCATCGGTCGGTGCCTTCACAACCAGCAACACCCAGGTACGAATTTTTCAGAAATTTCACAGCCAGACGATCTCAATTAACATTACAAAATGCCACCAAAGAAAGTCGTCGAGGAAAAGAAAATTCCCCTGGGCAGACCAGGTAACAATCTCAAATCTGGTATTGTTGGTCTTGCCAATGTCGGCAAGTCGACCTTCTTCCAGGCCATCACTAGATGCCCGCTTGGTAACCCCGCTAACTACCCGTTTGCTACGATTGAGCCAGAGGAGGCTCGTGTGACGGTGCCATCAGAGAGATTTGACAAACTAGTTGAGAAGTACAAGCCTGCTTCCGAGGTGCCAGCCTACATCACTGTTTACGATATTGCCGGTTTGACCAAGGGTGCCCATGCTGGTGAGGGTCTGGGTAACAACTTCTTGGCGAACATTAGAGCCGTTGATGCCATCTATCAGGTTGTGCGCTGCTTTGATGATGCGGACATTATCCACATTGAGGGTGATGTGAACCCCACTCGTGACTTAGCCATTGTTTCCGAGGAGCTGCGTCTCAAGGACGTTGAGTTTTGCAAGAAGGCCCTGGAGGCTGTCGAGAAGCTGACTCGTCGTGGTGGCCAGTCCTTGGAGGTCAAGCAGAAGAAGGAGGAGGCTGAGACTATCCGCAAGATTATCGCCCTGCTCGAGGACGGTCAGCGCGTCTACAACCAGACCTGGTCGACTCGCGAGGTTGAAATCATCAATGGCCTGCTGTTGTTGACTGCCAAACCCACCATCTACCTCGTCAACCTGTCCGAGCGCGACTATATTCGCAAGAAGAACAAGCATCTTGTTCTTATCAAGGAGTGGGTCGACAAGTACTCGCCTGGTGACCTTATCATCCCCTTCTCTGTGTCTCTTGAGGAGCGTCTTTCGCATATGGAGACCGATGAGGAGCGCGAGGCTGAGCTCAAGAAGCTTGGTGTCCAGTCGGCTCTGCCCAAGATTGTCCTTACCATGCGGTCTGCCCTTGGACTCATTTCCTTCTTCACCTGCGGTCCTGATGAGGTCAGAGAGTGGACCATTCGCGAGGGCACCAAGGCTCCCCAGGCTGCTGGTGTCATTCACACAGATATCATGAACACTTTCATTCTGGCACAGGTCACCAAGTACAAGGATCTCATTGAGCTCGGTGACGATGCTGCTGTCAAGGCCGCTGGTAAGCTGCAGCAGAAGGGCAAGGAGTACGTTGTTGAGGACGGCGATATTATTTACTTTAGATCCGCTGCTGGCAAGTCTTAAGCAGTGAAGCGACGGAGTAAACATAAATTAATGCCAATCGCACACAAGTTCATAAAAAGTCGATATTCGAATAACTATATACAATGCTATGTGGCGATCAAGTAAAGAGCCACGAGATCCAGCCCTTCTTGGCGGCCTCACGCTCAGCCTCTGGCTGCCAGTTGGCCATATGCTCCTTGACACGCTCAATGCGCTGCTCGGACGTGTAGTTTCTGCCCAGCACGTCAATGAACTTGCCCTCGGGGTCCATAAGGTAGAAGAAGATGGAGTGGTCGACCAGATAGTCTTGGCCTGGCTTGACGTCTGGAGGGGTAGAAAAGTAGACACGGTAAAGTTTGCAGACCTTCTTGATGTCCTCGTACGAGCCAGTGAGACCCTTGATATCCGGATGGAACTCGGCGAGGTATGCCTTGAGCACCTCCGGCGGGTCACGGGCCGGATCGCAAGTGATGAAAACTGGCAGAATGCGATCCTTTTCAGGAACATCCGGTTTGTTTATGGCGTCCAGCAGCTCGGCCATTTTGTCCAGCTCGTCGGGGCAAATGTCTGGGCACATGGAGAAGCCAAAGTAAATGAGGGAGAAACGGCCCAGCAGATCCTTGTCAGAGAATGGGTTGCCATTCTCGTCCGTAAGATTGAACGACCCACCAATGAGAGGCTTTCCATATCCACGATTTGCCTCCTCCTCACGACGCAACTGGACCTTTTTCTTGGCCGTTTGCAGGTAGTAGAGTAGAGCTGCACCGGAGCCAAAGAAGACAACTAGGACCTTCCAGTTGAAAAAGCCAATAGTGCGCTGGCGAGCAGCAGCCTCTGGGTCAAAAGAATTGCCAATGGTGATTCGGCTGAGTGGCTTGCGCGGCTTGAGCGGATCGTAGCCATGGCGAGATGTGCCGGGGTCAGCGACACCTCGGGAAGTTTTAGCATCTTCAGGCTCCTGTGCCAGCCGACGAGTGGTCACGTGGAGGAAACGACTAGGAATTACCGAAGCTCCTAGACCAGACCGCAATCCCGCTAGTCTGGCGATCGAATGGGTGGTGCCAGGCAGACGAAACATGGGCTTTTATGGTGTGATTGAGCGGGCAGCGAAGCGAAGTTGGAAAAAGTGACAAATTGCTCAGTCACGTGTTATTCAAGGTGAGAGGAGTCAAGTAAAAGAGGTCTGTCGAGGTGCATCGCCACAAAGGGGTAGCCGATGGCGTAGAGAGGAAGACCATATACAACCAACTAGATAATGCAAAAAGTCATCACTCTTGACATTCAGCCTCCGTTCGAGGTTTCCTTCCGGCTCTTCCGCAGGTGAAACCCTGGACCCTTTCTGAGACATATTGAACGGGGATAGTCCCAGCAGGGACGACGTGTTACGTGCGGCCGCTGCATGCCTGGAGCTAACGTGCGCGGAGTTAACAAAGGGCTGAGCTATCGGGCAGTAGAGGAGAGAGTTGTGTTTGTTTCTTTCTTAAAAAAAAACATGTCAGAGACTGGGCCGCAGCAAGTACTTGATGGTAATAAATTTGAGGGGGGAATCGCTTGCGCTCTTCAAGACCGGCTCTAATACGGGGAGCACGGAGTTTAATGGTGGAAATCTTTGAGCTCACACCTGCAGTGAGAGATCATTCCTTGATAAGATAGGGTGCCAAGACCTGGGTGAACAAGGCAATGTTCGCTTCCGGTCGCTCCGAACCCCAAACCTCTCTACCGCCTCAGCGCTAACGATCTTTAAACTAACGGGGGCAGCGTGGCGTGACAACGCCACTCCGAATCTCGCCTCCCTTACGTGTGATTGGAAATCGGTAGTCGCGGAGATCCCATCGCCGCTGGAGCTTTCCCGCTTAATTCTTCTAGCCGTCTCGCAGTGTGCCACACTCGCTCGCACTTCAGGAAGAGCGGTGAGTTTGTCAGCTTTTAGTGGGGCTTTCACGCTAGGCCTGCCCAGACTAAGCAGCCGGAGTTAAACTGCATCGTACGCCGATTGGTTTCCAAGAAAGGTAAGCCGAGATTGCAGGGCATGAAAAATAGCCGCGACAACAGGAAGACTTGCAGTTGGAAGAATTCAGGGAATTGAAAGACCCCAACTTTTCAACAGGTTAACTGGAAATATTTTCATCTTTTCTCCCTGTCTCTCTGTCCCCTGGGCCTTTGAGCTTTAGAAAGCCTAACTGGATCAACATGCAAGGGGCTGAGCTCTCCACCCTGACACATCGGACTAGTCTTACTAGTTGGTGAACGAACGCTTTCGCATGTTTCTAATCGGAATACGAGGCGCATGATTTTACTATAATCAGCTAACATCAATATCTAGCTGAAGATTATAAAATGAAGCGGTTGGACTTGTCTACCATTATCAACAACCCAGTGTCTCTTTCCCCTTCTTCCAATGTATGCAGAAACTTTCAAAAATACCTTAGTGGTAGACATTCTTGAAAATCTTGGTCTGGTCAAGCTCAAGTCAAATTGGGTCCCAGGAGGGGCCAAAGCCGAATCTGCAGGCAATGACTCGCCTCTTTCCTCAGCATCCACTGTTGAGGACGTGGAAGCGAAGGCAGCTGGCAATATTGTTGGTGCTGATCCAGCGTTTTTGGTTGACTTCAATGGTTCCGACGATCCCGAGAATCCCAAGAACTGGAGCACAGCTATGAAAGGTCTTGTGGTTTTCGAGATGATGTTTTTCACTTCTGTAGCCTATATGGGCTCTTCTATTTACGTGCCTGGCCAGCCTTCTATTGAAGAGGAATTTGGAGTTAGCGGTGTTGTCGGTTCTCTCAATCTCTCTATCTTCGTCGTGGGATATGGTGTCGGCCCCATGTTTTTTTCTCCGCTTTCAGAGATGGCCAAGGTTGGTCGCCTTCACATCTATACGACTTGCATGGCGCTTTTCGTTATCTTTCAAATTCCTGCTGCTTTAGCAAAAAACATCGGCGGTCTTATCGTTGTCAGATTCCTTGCAGGCTTCTTTTCGTCTCCAGCCATCTCCACTGGTGGTGCTACGATGGCGGACGTTGTTGCTGATCACTTGATTCCATATTTTATTGGACTTTGGGCAGTGGCTGCTTGTGTGGCTCCAGTCTGTGCGCCAATAATTGGCGCTGCCATGGTCGATGCTGAGAATTGGAGATGGATCTTCTGGCTGCTCATGATGCTGTGCGGAACGTGCTTCATTACTATTGCATTTTTTTTCCCTGAGACCTCGCACTCCAACATTTTGCACCGAAGGGCGACGAGAGTTAGGCAGGAGACTGGTGACTCTCGCTACTATACTCTTGGTGAGTTTGAGGAAGACAAGCATACAATTCGTGATTACATTTCCATTGTACTCGTTAGACCGTTCCAGATTATCCTACTGGAACCCGGCGTACTTTTCGTTGACATTTACATTGGATTGGTTTATGGTGTCTTTTATCTATTCTTTGAGGCTTTCCCGATTGTGTTCGAGAGCATTTGGCATTTCACGCTCGCTCAAACTGGCACTGCTTATTTCGGATTTGCGGTTGGTGGTGTGTTTGCTTACATGATGCTGGCAGCTTTCGTTGTTTACGTTATGAAGCCCAAGATTGCGGCCGGTGATTTCTATCCGGAAACGTTTTTGGTGCTGGCTTTATGGTGTGCGCCGTTTTTGCCTGTCGGATTGCTTATCTTTGGATGGACAGCTGGTGTTCACTGGATTCTGCCAATTGTTTCGGAGATAATCTACATGGTTGGCCTCTATAATACTTTCCAGGCTGGCTTTGGCTACCTTGGAAGCAATTACCCTAGATATGTGGCCTCCGTGTTTGCTGGCAATGCCTTTGTTCGCTCCTCAATAGCAGCGAGTTTCCCACTATTCGGTCATGCCATGTACGACCGACTGAGCACCCCCAGATTCCCTGTTGCTTGGGGCTCAACTTTGCTTGCTTTCTTGAGCATTATCTTCAGTGTCGGTGTATACTTTTTGCACAAGTATGGCCCGCAACTGAGAGGTAGATCCCGATTTGCCAACTAATACTTTATAAATGTTTATTAAAGTCCTGATAAGAAAGAATTGTGTGTGAGTTTGAAGAACTGTTATTTCATAATTCACCGAAAGTACCTGCTTTCAATTGTGATTTTTTTTCACAGAATCCTGCACTTCCTGTCAAGATAGCATTAGTTTCAAAACCAAACCTAAACACTACTTTGGCGATTTTCAAAAAGGTATTGAATCCCCTATTATCATCAGGCGTCAGCACTTGCATCATTCCGCTTGAGATCGGCTAGCCACTTCAAACCATTCTTGGAATTGGGGCGGTTACGGAGGTCTTGACCGTGTCCATAAATAATTAATTGAATTGGCATACCACCATCCATGTAGTTCCAGCACATCTGCTCGACAGTTTCCTTTCCTATTTATTTATTATTGAATTCTCCGCCTGGACTTTAAGCGTGCAGATTCCAGCGAAGTGGAAAATGAGGCAGCATGAAGATCATGAGCGGAATAAACTGGGTTTTGTGAGAGGAAGATGGCTAAATCGCAAAGGCGCTGAGTGTAAGAAAGCAACTTTATACTCAAGGCCCTAGATCGGCAATTACACTCCGAAATCTCAGAGCCAAGGGGAATTAAAAATAGGAGATGAGTGCGGAGTTAAAAATGGGAGATTAGAGCGGAGTTAACCGGAGATGAGAGCGGAGAAAAAACTTTCGGAGAACGCAGCAACAGCCAGAGATCTAGCAATCTCTACAGGCTTGAAAACAGCACAGACCAGTCATAAGCCAAGAGTCATCAGTGATTGACAAGATCGCTGAGCTCGCTACACTTCCACCTGATCAAATACTACGGAGCTGGAGCTGCATTACGTGGCGACCTCACTCACTAATTTTGCCTCCTCGACGCGTCTGATTTGAAATCATTAGAAAGGCAACTGGCGATCGTCTTGGCAACTGTCGCTTTAATACCCTAGCCTTTGCATTGCGGAATACTTGACGACAGTTCGGGACAGTGCAGCGCTTACAAATTGCTCTTGGGGAGGGATTTCCCGCTGGGAACGTCCCGATTAACCCACCTTCAGCTGGGAACGTCCCGATTAACCCACCTTCAGCTGGGAACGTCCCGATTAACCCATCTTACACTAAGCAGTCGGATTTAAACGGCATTAGGGGCAAAATAAGGAGATGCCGAAAATTACAGTTGGCGGAAATAGTTCTGATGAAAAAGATACCCAGCTTGGAAATTTCACTGAACTGAATAATGCTATTACTTTTCGATGCGTAATTGAAGCTCTATGCTTCTTCTGCTCCTTGACCGTCACTCCCATCTCTTTCTTCTCACTGATGCAATTAATTCCCCCCAGGATTTAACGTGCACCCTAAATCCGAGGGCTTAAGAACATTTCAAATCGGAATGCCGAATTGGGCAATCTCGCCCTTAGCATTTGTAAGGTACAGAGGTTTGGGTGGAGACTATAAAAGGGAACCGATGGACACTTTTCAACAGCATCAACAATCTAATATCCTTTCCACCTCGTCTCAATGTATACAGACGCTTTTAAAAACACCCTCGTGGTGGACATTCTTGAGAACCTTGGGCTTGTGAAGGTCCAGTCAAACTGGATTCCCAGCGACAAAACGGGGTCGGTGAGCAGCTCGGAGACGACCTCGTCTGCATCTACTGTTCAGGATGTGGAAGCAAAGCCGGCTGGTGAGATCGTCGTTGCTGATCCGGCCTTCCTCATTGACTTCAACGGGGCCGATGATCCTGAGAATCCCAAGAACTGGAGCACAGCTAAAAAAAGTCTGGTAGTGTTTCAGATGATGTTCTTTACAGCTGTGGCCTACATGGGCTCTTCTATTTACGTGCCTGGCCAGCCTTCTATTGAAGAGGAGTTTGGCGTCAGCGCTGTTGTCGGTTCTCTCAACCTTTCCATCTTTGTTATGGGCTACGGTCTCGGTCCCATGATTTTTTCTCCGCTTTCTGAGATGGCCAAGGTCGGTCGCCTTCATATTTACATTGCTTGTATGGCTCTTTTCGTTATCTTTCAAATTCCTGCTGCTTTAGCGAAAAACATTGGAGGTCTTATCGTTGTCAGATTCCTTGCAGGCTTCTTTTCGTCTCCAGCCATCTCCACTGGTGGTGCTACGATGGCGGACGTTGTTGCTGATCACTTGATTCCATATTTTATTGGACTCTGGGCGGTAGGTGCCTGCGTGGCTCCGGTATGTGCCCCTGTTATTGGCGCTGCCATGGTTGATGCTGAGAACTGGAGATGGATCTTCTGGCTGCTCATGATTATGTGCGGAACCTGTCTGGCTATGATCTCATTCTTCTTCCCTGAAACTTCCCACTCCAATATTCTTCACAGAAAGGCTTCCAGGGTTAGAAAGGAGACCGGTGATTCTCGTTACTATACACTTGGTGAGCTGGAGGAAGACAAACAAACCATTACGGACTTCATTGGCACTGTTATCGTCAGACCATTCCAAATCATCTTTTTGGAGCCTGGTGTGCTTTTCATCGATCTATACATCGGCCTGGTCTATGGTGTCTTTTATCTTTTCTTTGAGGCGTTCCCGATTGTGTTCCAAGGCATTTGGAATTTCACGCTTGCTGAGGTTGGTGCTGCTTACTTTGGTTTTGCGGTTGGCGGCGTATTTGCATACATGATGCTGGGAGCCTTCGTTGTTTACGTTATGAAGCCCAAGTTTGCTGCTGGTGAGTTCCATCCCGAGACGTTCTTGGTGTTGGCTTTGTGGTGTGCTCCATTCATGCCGATTGGACTGCTTATCTTTGGATGGACTGCTGGTGTTCATTGGATTCTGCCAGTGATTTCCGAGGTAATCTATATGGTTGGTATTTACAACACCTTCCAAGCTGGTTTTGGCTACCTTTCAAGCAACTATCCCAGGTATGTGGCCTCCGTGTTTGCTGGCAATGCCTTTGTGCGCTCCATGCTAGCAGCAAGTTTCCCACTGTTTGGACGCGCCATGTTCGACAGAATGAGCACCCCCAGATTCCCTGTTGCTTGGGGCTCAACTCTGCTTGCCTTCTTGACCATTCTCTTCTCTATTGGTGCCATCTTCCTGCACAAGTACGGCGAAAAGCTGAGAGGCAGATCCAGATTCGCTAACTAATCTGTAGATATATTTATTACTAGAACCAACAGGCTATTTATCTCAATCTCAAAGTATGTCTACTATGGTGATGCAAATGTTTAGTCAATGCTCGTCGACCTCTCACTAATTTTTGCTGGGGCAGTGTCCCACATTTATCAATTGAATTGTGACAATCAGCAATTGTGAAAAAGTCCGAACTGCTAACCCCGGGACGATTTGAACGCAGTTGTCCGGTTTTGCAGGTGGTGCAAATTCTGCTTTCAGAGGTTTCACAAAGATTTCAAATATTGTTTTCGGTCCTGGTTTGCTCTTAACGAAGTTAGCTGCCTGCGTGTAGGCTAGTTGTTTCGCAGTGGGACACGTGCTGCTCCCGCCAAGACCATATAGATTGCTGGTGGGCGGGAGGCGTCTAGTCAAAGAATTATTTGACAGCCATACAAAACCCAGGGGAAAACTAGAATTTGCATACATTGATAGAATGCTTGCCAACATTGGCCTCGGCATGTACCACGACGTACGGGGGAGGCTCCCTTACTACGCTTCTGACTGGAGGGATGCCTTCAACTACAGAGTGGTACCATCAACGGTCTTCATCTACTTCACAAACATCCTTCCGGCTCTGGCCTTTGCCATGGACATGTTTGATCGCACAGATCACGCCTACGGTGTAAACGAGGTGTTGCTGTCATCAGCGATAGCGGGGATGGTGTTTGGCCTGTTTGCCGGTCAGCCACTTTGTATTGTCGGTGTAACGGGGCCTATTTCGATTTTCAACTACACCATTTACGACATTATCAAACGGCGTCCTGACACCCCCTATTTCCCCTTCATGGCGTGGGTGTGTTTGTGGTCAATGCTGATGCATTTTGCTATCGCTCTTTTCAACTGGGTCAACTCGCTAAGGTTCGTTACTCGGTTTTCATGTGAGATATTTGGCTGTTTCATTTGTGTTGTCTACGTCCAGAAAGGTGTCGAAGTTCTTGAAAAGCAGTTTAATGTCTCGGAGGCGAGCGGGTATCTGTCAATTGTGGTTGCCCTGCTTACAGGTGTGTTTGGCATTGGGCTATTCGTGGTGGGCACGAGGTCGCCAGTTTTTCACCGTGTGGTCCGCAAAGTGCTTGCGGATTATGGAACTCCACTGTGCGTTGTGTTTTTTACGGGGTTTGTGCACTTTGGACGCATGGCAGAGGTGCCTGTACAAAACCTACCAATCACGGCTTCCTTCAAGCCAACGTCCACAGCATCCGGCCGTGAACATGGCTGGTTCATTCATTTTTGGAACATCGGTGTCGGTGATGTCTTTCTTGCCATACCGTTCGCTGTGTTGTTAACCGTTTTGTTTTACTTCGATCACAATGTGTCGTCTCTCATGTGCCAGGCGAGCGACTTTCCGCTCAAAAAGCCATCGTCGTTTCACTGGGATTTCTTTCTCCTTGGGATAACCACGGGACTGGCAGGGATCCTTGGAATCCCAGCACCAAATGGGCTCATTCCGCAGGCCCCGCTTCATACCGCTTCGCTCTGTGAGATTGAGTATAGAAGCGAGGTGACAGTGGAAGGCGGGAGGGCGGTGCGTGCATTTAACAAGGCGGTGGTTGAACAGCGACTAACCAACTTTGCTCAGGGACTACTCACACTGGGCACGATGAGCCGTCCGTTACTTGTCGTTCTGGGACTTGTTCCCGAAGCGGTCCTTGCTGGTCTCTTTTGGATCATGGGAATTTCAGGTCTGCTAGGCAACAATGTGGTACACAAAGTATGGTTTCTGCTTAGCGACCGGAATCACATTCCCGAGAACCATGAGTTGGCCGCTGTGCGTCCGCGCTACCTCTATTGGTACACCGCGATGCAGGTTATTGGCGCTGCAGCTGAAGTTGCTATTACGGGAACAATTGCCGCTATTGGATTCCCTGCCGTTCTAGTTCTTTTTGTTGCCGTCGGGTTCGTTATTCCGCGCTATATACCTCTACCTGACATGGCGGTGCTTGATGGTCCGACGGCTTCGGAGAACATTATGGGCAACTTGAGTACGAAGGCCCTGTTGGAGAAGAATGGGAGTGGACTAGTGACCCGTGAGCCAAGTTTACCAGGCAGCTTAGTTGGTGAGAGCGGCGATTTGGTCTCAGAAGACAGTTCGGTACTGCGTCGGCGAACTCCGGCCGAGAAGAATGTCCTGACTAGCTGATGGAAAGCGGGTTGCACCTGCCTGTTGTGGTTATGCACAGCGGCAATGATCAAGTGTGTATCGGCACACTGTACAATTACCAAGTCTCATGGGCAAATGTCATCCAAGTGCTGTCATGAGAGCGCTGTCGTCAGCCTTTCTTAGGCTGACGACCGTAATAGAGCTCCTGGCGCACCAGAAGCGTCAAAAAGAAGCACCGCTAGCTCGCTAGGGGGCATTATGCGCGCAGACATGCACGATTCGGGGAAGCGTGCGCGCTAACTTCACGCTAATACCGAGCTAAGGCGTCTCAGGCATTTCATATTCCTCCGGCTGGGAAATTGAGGGAAATTGAGAGCACTGCTTGGCGGCCAGGTTCAAGACACGCAGCTGCACGCTACTATAGAATATAGGAATTTGACTTTCCAAGCCCAGCAGACTCCAGGGGAGATCGTCAATCCACCCGTATCCGAACAAGGGGAGTGTGGGAGTAGAAATGGGGCAGTTGGGGCGTTGAAGCGAGAAAAGAGGTTTGGGATAAGTGCTTGAGGCTCATTGACAGTGATAACACGGTGCAAGAATGACAGGTCAGGGTTTTGCACTGCCATTCGCTACTGCTTCGATTAACTGCTTCCGGCTCGCAGTCATTGTGGTTGTTCTGCTGCTTCTGCACAAGCAGGGTTCTATGGCGGCTCTGCAGTGAAGGTGAGTGGAATGTTGGATTAGCGAGTGAGGGGGGCGGAGTCTGAGCGAAATTTGGCAATGGCGAATGATGAGAAAAAGAAGTTGGTGAGTACACTAGTGCGCAAAGAAGGAAATACCAGCCAACTGGCCGATGAGGGCTCATCAATTACTGGAGCTGTCACTTTTACTTTTCCATTTGAGCTGCATATAGCCAAATTCAGGCATTTTGGGCGAGCTGCAGAACAGGCAGGCAGCTGGAACCGTTGTAGAGGGGATGCCTGGTGAGCGCTTAGTCCACCTCTCTTCATGCAGCTGGTAAGTTAGCTTCTTGGGAAAAGGGCTTGGCATGGCTTGGCGCTGCGGGCAGATATGGGGTTCGGCGGAGAAGGCGTCTGACGTCTGATGGCAGCCCTTATTTTGTATCAACGCTAAAATTGTTCAATTTTCTGAGTCTCTGAGAGAGCCAACTACTGATTCACTAAATATGCTTACTCTCCACCCCCGCTCCAGAGGTCGTCTGACCAAGCTGCGTGCTCGACAGGTAAAATTGCGGGATTTCTTTACAGTTTGTCCTCTGTAAAGGCACCAAGGGCGCGACCTGTCTTAACATGGCAGCCTGACAAAGGATCTATCGCCAGCCTAGTTCGTCCACCCGAAAACAGCCGACCTCATGTCCATCACTGCCGTTCGCGGCGAAAGTGAACCGTTCGGCTAACCCGGCCGCAACAAGCATTGTCCTCCCATCTCTGTCCGTCTCCACACGTGCTGTTCCCAAGTTGCACGTGGGGCTGTGGAGAAGCCCCTCCCGCTCAAATCAAATTTTTGTCATGCAAGTTGAGCGCTTTAGGGAGGTTTGCACGCATGCGGAAAAAGCAAGAGCCTGGACTGTGTCGATTAAGCCCTGGCCCAAACTACCCGCATGCCGGCGCACGATATATATATAAAGGCCAGTGGTCTACCGTGTGCGGAGCATATAAAGTTTGCCTGAACCTTGCTTGGCCCTCGCCTCGCCCGCATCGCCCAGGCTTGTATCCGCGCACGGCTGTTTTTGCCTGTTGATATAGACCACCGAGTCTGCTCATCGCTGCTCCTCGACTATTCGTCCAAGTGCGGCCGATTCAGCTCTTTCGAAATCGAACCGACTTGAGCATCAAAATATATAGCCCTGGCAGCTATCCGCCGTGTTGAAAGATCGTACATATTTTGAACTCCATCCACCGACCGCCATGCTCATCTCCTACACTGTTATTGTCCTTATGTCCATCAACCTGGCACTGCTCGCAGTGCATCACCTCTATAAGTCTGGAATTGTGCCCTACTGCGGTGCTTTAGTTTTTGGATCTACAGCGCTGGCGCTCTTCAACAACGCCCTTCCCCTTGTGCTTTCGCTTCTGGGTGTCAAGCCCGCCAGAACTGATGACGACGATGATTCCATGCTTCTGCTCCAGCCAGCCCTGCTAATGCTCGCCAAGCGCCCGTCTTGGTACCTGGCCACCGAGTACATGGGGTGGATTGCTACAGATGTTTCGCTCATCGTTTTGGCCAGCTTTGTACCAGTCGTGTCTGGCCTTGTTATGCTTTACTGCGTTCTCCGCTTCCTGTCGATCGCCTCAGAGACGTTTCGATCGGCTGTGCCCAACAAGCAGGGAAACTTGTTGCCCCAGTTCGTTTCCGACATTGCTAACCTTTCCCAGGATTAGCATTTATTTATTCTTATTCACACTTAGATCCCGTTTTGCATGCCTCCAATTGGTGCATACCTTTAATATTGACTGCATTTGCACATTTCTTTCCTCGAGAAGCGCAGCATCTCCTCTCTCGGCGATTCGTCCGACCCTCACAAAATTGTATGCTTTAAACCAGGAGCGCGTATGACGCCCTGGTGGTGTGTTGCCTTGGTGAACTTTTACTCACAATGTCTTAGATAGCGCATGTTCGGATAGGGGTAGATTCCAGAGGCACTGCCCCACGTTTTCTCTTGACCGGAGTAGCGTTAAGAAAAAAAGTAGAAAAAAGTCTGTGAGTCAGTGAACTAGAGTAGCTGAGGTAGAAAAGACAAGCAACTCTACCAGATCTACCAGATCCACTAAACTATCCAGGAAGTTCAAATAGCAAAGAGAAGTCACGTGACATCACACAGCCTGCTCAGCCGTTGGTCTTCGAGAATGACTGATGGACGGCTATTGCTGCCTCGGTGACGACAAGACGATTCGGGCCGGTGAAAGGTAACTGCCTTACTGAATCAAGCTAGTGAGGCTTAATTTCCCCGCCTTTATTTCGGACTCCGAGGGAGTCTTAGTCAGCTCTCAGTGACTGCAATATTGCCATATTCAAGCAGTATTTAATCTCAATATCGTTTTTTTGCATAGCGCCGGTGCGTTTCCACGGAAGGTTGAGCCGATGTTAGCTCAGACTTTTCTTTCCGCAGTTAATAGAAGTCACCATCCCCACACCCCATTCGCCAGCTGCTTTATCACCTGCTGCATGGGGTACCCCGACAGTCTTCCCGCTCTGACGTGATATGGTGCGACGTCTCTGGGTACGATGAGTGAAGTTGCATCGGTAGAGCCAGACATTAAATCAAGATAATGAAATTGGCTGATGGAAAAACTGGTGATGAATAGAGTAGATGTAGGTTGATCACACTATCCAGAGAGCTCGAAATCTCGTCCCCATTGCTCCACAGAACGTGAACTCCTGTTATCCCAGCTGACTTAGATTGCGACTAGCAGCTGCGCCTGGGCAGCAAACTGTGCAGCTATCGATTACCAGATGATCGGTCTGACGTGATCGCTTTTAGCAAGATATAAATTCAGACTCGTTGACTGACGGATCCTCAGACAAAATGGCTCCTCCAGTTGCCGCCCTTAGTAGCATTGCCCCCGCAGATCAAGAGAAGAAGCGCCAGCAGATTCTTGCTACTCCCTCCCCTTACGCAGGTCTTGGTGTTCGCAGCGAGCTGGTTGATAATGACACTGCTTACGAAGAGATCAAGGCTGGTCTCAGATTTCCGGACTATGCCCCATTCTATGACTCGTCTTATCATGATGAGCCCTACCCAGTATTCCCCTTTTCTGATCCGGGTTTGAAGGCTGATCCTGAGCTGCGTGGTCTCTTCAAGCATGGAATCGAGTCCACCAAGGAAACCCTTCCGGCTTCTGAGCAGCTTGTAAAATACGGCTACTCAGTTGAGCACCTGACTCCCAAGTTCGGCACAGAAATTCACGGAATTCAACTCTCTCAGCTGGATGATCAGGGCAAAAACGATCTTGCCCGCTTTGTCGCTGAGCGCGGTGTAGTCGCTTTCCGCAATCAAGACCTGCGCGAGCTCCCTCTCAAACAAGCTCTTGAGCTCGGAGAGTACTTTGGCCACCAGCATGTCCACCCGACTTCGGCTGCACCTAAAGGATACCCCGAATTCCACCTTGTCTATCGTGATGAGCGCAATTTGAAGAAGGAGCGTAAAGCCTTTGACATTTTCCGTGATCGAGTCAGCTCTATTGTTTGGCACTCAGACGTGAGCTATGAGAGACAGCCTCCAGGAACCACTTTCCTGGCCATTCTCGAGTCTCCTGATGTAGGAGGAGACACTCTTTTTGCCGACCAGGAGGAAATCTATCGTCGATTGTCTCCCGAGTTCAGACAGCGTCTTGAAGGACTCAAGGCTGTACATTCTGGCGTGGACCAGGTCAACTACTCTGTTGGAAAGGGCGGCATTGCCAGACGTGATCCAGTAGAGAACGAGCATCCGGTCATCAGAACCCATCCTGTCACCGGCAACAAGGCCCTTTTTGTCAACACTCAGTTCACCCGTAGTATTGTTGGCTACAAGAAGGAAGAGTCCGACGCATTGCTAAACTTCTTGTACGATACAATTGCCAAGACCGCTGATGCACATGTCAGAGTTAAGTGGCAGGATGGAACCGTTGTAGTATGGGACAACAGGCGCTCTGCCCATTCTGCTGTTGTTGACTGGGACAGCGAAGATGGAGCAAAGCGCCATCTTTTCCGTCTGACCCCACAGGCAGACATTCCGCAGTAAGTAGTAAGTAGGGCATTAGAAACGTGTGATTTATGGGAATTTTTGAGCTTCATATTTGATTTCCTTCGACGATGTCATTGAAGGCTTTTTTCTCTAACCAGCAGGTGCAATTTAGCATTCTGCCAGTAGGTTGAACCATAGATTGTCAAGTAGAGACTGTTGTGAATGAATTGAAAATATATAGAGAAATTTCGTTTCCAACCGCGAGCAAAGCTCAACAGATCAAGAATGGCACTTGCTGATGCTGCTTTGGGGGAGCGAGTATGTGCCAGCACACTAAAGCAGAAATGAACGATCTAATAGAAATATAAAATTTGGACAGGTGACAAATTCTCTTTGTAGATTGTCCACAAAAACACAATAGTGTAATTGACAATAAATAACTATCGTTTTTCTTCTAGTTTGACTGCCGCCCGCTCCTCTCTCTGGCGGCGCCATGCAGGCCCTTTTTTAATGGCCAAAAAGAGCAGCGGGATATCAATCAAAAAAACTAGCCCAAACAGAGTGAATGTCCAACCAGTTGTTAAAGCATCAATGACGTACTGAACAACTGCTGTGCCAACTGCTGCGAGCAAGCAGCGACAAAGGTTGACCGCAGCGGAGGCCGACGCAGATTTTTTTGGAAACAAGTCTACAAGCAGGGTCGAAACACAAGCCATAGCTCCTGAGGTGGACACTCCAAGAAAAAAGGAAAAAATGATGGGTACTGCGATGTACACCTTCTTATCGATCGTCCATGCAAATCCAAGCAAAGCTCCGACGAACAGGATGATTAGGGGAAAAGCTGGAAGCAGACGCGCACGTTCAATAGGAAAATCACTTCCTTCCGGGTGTACCTTTTTCATCTGCATGTAGATGTAGTTGAGATACTTGCCAACAATAATAGATGCCACGACTCCGCCAGCACCCATGCCAATATAGCAGAGACCAATCTCTACATCGCGAAGATGATACACATCGTCAAGGAATGATGAAAAAGAAACCATTGACATCTGGTAACAGGCCATGGCATATGCAATGGTGAATAAATAGATGCTAGTGTCCTTGTGAAAGATCAAGAAGAATGGGTCTAGCAAGTTCACGTGAGGTTTGGGCATCAATGTTGAGAAATCGGGATTCTGTGAATAGCTAGGAGTTTTTGCAATTTGAAATGGAGTCCTCATGTACTTTGGTGGCATTACTGAACCATTTCCGGTAATAGAGCGCATTGTCTCAGGCAAAAAGAAAATGATGCAAATAATAGCTACACCAGTTAAAGCAACCAGAAACCAAAAGATGTACCGCCAGCCCACACTACCTGCAAACGCACCTCCAATTATGGGTGCAACGGAAGTTGCAGTGATGGCAATGCCCTGAAACATGGACATGGTACCGCCTCTAATTTTGCGTGGTACCAAATCGGCAATAATGCCGCCGCCAATAGAGACAGTCGAGGCAGAGCCCGCTGATTGTAGGCATCGCAAACCAATCAGCATGCCATAAGAAGACGTATTGGCAAGGGCAATGTTCGCCACAAAGTATACGGTGAATGCAATGAGAGATATTAAGCGACGACCAATGTTGTCCGACATAGCCCCAAGAATGCTAGGGGAGACACCTTGAAGGATAAGGTAAGTTGTAACAGTCAAGTCTACCTGGGCTGTAGTTACTTTAAGGTCGCTAGCAATAGTAGGAATGGCTGGAAAATAGACAGAGGCTGTAAAAGGTGAGAAGAAGGCCAGGCAAGCAGCCAGAATTGTGATAGCAACAACAGTTTTATGGGGAAAGACATGATAAGGTGGCTCAGGGATCGGTTCGGTTTGCTGAGCTTCCTCATCACCCATGGAACCTTCGTTTATTTGCAGCTCCTCATCTGTGTCTCTCCCCTTGTCTTCCACGTCTAATGTGGAGGTGCCCTGACCTTCGACATCGCGGCTGTTCTCATGCGCACTCTCGTCACTGCTTCTACTCTCAGAAAGGTTCATGGTAGAGGAAGACTCAACTGACTCTGGCATTGAAAGATGCTCGAATGGCAGCTAGAATCTTCCTGTTATATATCTTTCCTTGCGGATATATTGATAATATCTCCGCGGGTTGTTAACAGCTACTTTGCCCTATTCGGCTGTCTGCGGACTTAAAGACTGCTAACTCCACACCCAGGAACCTTTCGGAGTCCGATACGCCACTAAATAGAATGACGGCTGCTCGGAGCAAAATAAATGAATAGGCAATTGGGAAATCAAAAAAATAAGCTCTAATTGATGCCAGGAACCTCCATGACTAAGTGAGTGTTAGTTTTTTTCGCCCTAGATTGTTTCCCTTGCATTGGGCTAGGCACAAGCCGCACTTGTTGCTGCAAGTGAACTGATCAAGGCGTCTCAGCGACTGAAAAGGTGATTTCAGGGCGATTTAAATCGGGATATTAGGTTGGGAACCTATTCAGTTCTTTAAGGTCCTCGGCAAGCTGCCGAACTGCTAGTATCTGTGCCCCACCCAACAAGGAAGGTGCAAGAAGGTACACAAACCGCGACTGGTTGGTAGAGTGAACCGTCGATTTCAAGAAAAATTGTTGATTGCTGAAAGCATACCTCAAAAATCATTGACTAGTGGCTAACTTAGATGATGATAAGTGTGATGAAGGGAAGAGTTGAAAAGGATAACCACAGTGATGAGGCAATTGCAATTGACTTGTTGGAAAGAAGTATAAGGTCTGAAAGTGAAAGATAAAAGTTCCTTATCATACGTTGTTGCCCTGATACTCCATGCTTTGCCTACGTTTATCTTGAGGTGAAATAGTTGAGGCCATGAAGTGGAGGTCATTATAAGCGCACTGAAAAGAGAAAAAAAGAGGTTGAAATATGTGGCACCCGGACGCAATGCATTTGAATTTGCAAGAATAAACGTTTTCCTTTTCAAATTCTCAGCTTTTTGCCTGACACATCTCTCTTTGTAAGTTGGCGTATTATTGGATTGAGGTGGTTTGCTGGCAGGTGAAACAAACTGACCCATCAGCGACTTGAACAGCCCGCTGGAAAGCAAACTAAATAGAAAAAACTTAGCGAAGACTTGACTCTGTAATGAATTAGCCCAAGGCGTGAATACCGACTCGGGACCGTAAGCCGCATTCCCCTTGCCAGCACACACATCATCAGCGCCTAGCTGTACTATCACAAGTCCACCACACTGTGCCAATCGCAAGTTGTATTTGAAACCTTCAATGAAAGCTATGTGCAAAAACGGAAATATCTGGGTGCATACTGTACTTGAGCGGTGCTCAACGGAAAACGCGATGAGGCCAATGTACAAAAGGGCTTTCATACTTTACAATCCGCTCCATTACCAATTTTCGGCGGTGAGCATCATTGTTATGCTCGCAATTTGTAGGTATATGCGTCATATGGACTTGCATTCTCCAGCTCTGTACAGTCTGAAAATCTAGGTCTAGAACAACAAGGGCCGCAGACGATTGCACGCCAGGGATTAGACTACTGCAGTATAGCAACCCATATAAAAATAACACAAAAAGTACATACCTTTGGCTTTCAAAACTTTTCGAAAAGGGAGTGCTTGCCAGGTGCCTCGTAGAAGCTTGAGAGAAACTGTGCATTATCCAACATACGACCAAGACGTTGTAGGCATGGACAACATTAAGCTGATATTGAAGTGGACAAACAAATCATAGATTTTATGGCCACGGTTCGCCTATGTACCTCATTGACGAACGCCAAAAATCAGAGAGTGTGATATATTATTTGAAAGATATCTTCAAAGAGGTAAATAGTCAGACAGAGACAATTGAAATGACTTGATAGAGCTGACTATACAATGACCCATGTTCCTCTTCAATAATCGACGTGCGTGTTTTCCCTCTCTCAAGTGTCGCTATTATTTTCCAGAATCGGAGGCAACTCTAAAGCATGCATGTGGCTCTGAAAGGCAACCCGCCTTGTCAAGCTGGCGGGCCGCGCGGGCCCCTTTCTGCAGAGGCCTATGCGAGACAGAAATAACCCCACATGAGTCAACGAGGAGTCTTAAGAGTGTCGTGCTCTGGCGCGGCCTACGAATGAGGGATTTTTAGTAGAAGGCAATTCACATATTAGGCCACGGATAGGAGAGAAAGAGCATGAGGCTATAGGGAACAATAAGCTGTAGAAGTAAAAGGACAGAAGTAAGTGCTCCGCTATCAGAGCTGTATTAGGACCGTGCACGGCACTCGCCCGCATGGCTTGCGGCCTGCCTGCCGCCCGCCTGCGGCCAGCTTGGCACAGGGCTTGCCAGCTGCCGCGCATCGGCAAAAGAAGTGGGGAGAGCCGAGAATTGTGGGGAAGCGGAGAGTAAAAATAGAAGAGGATACTTTCAGAAGAAAATGCTGATAGCTCTTTGTCCAGCATAGCGCTGTGCCCAATTTGACAACCCCTGTCCAACCTGATAGCTCACTGCCTAATCTAGCAGCTCCAGAGGTATTGGAATACCTGGACATCACGTCCCGGTCAACGCCTTGTTCCTAGTTTGAGACGGCTGTCAAGAAAGCAGGAGCTGCCATTCTGGGTGCCACAAAGGCTTGGCACCGCAGTCGATACAGGAGGCTAAGCGACAGTTAGTTGCAGAGAACTGCGCGTAATTTAGATCAACTAGGAGCCACTGCCACATCAATGCCACGGATGGGCGTTGTGGCCCTTGCGGCATGGAAAGCAAGGAGCTCTCTGACTGGCTGTGACTTGGGCAATGGAGCTAAATTAGGCTACACATGAAGATGCGTTAGTCAACAGCAGTAGTTTTGCTTTTTTCCAGATTCGAGCCCCAGCGGCTTGGCAGCGCCTGCCGGGGGTAGCTGAGACGCCAGCCACCCAGGACCTCCGATGCATGCTATAAGCCGCTGTACCTGACGAAAGAGCTGGAGCAGTACTAAAGCAATCAGTTTGGAAGAAGCGCTCGATACCAAAGTCGGAGCAGCGAGCTGGAAGATGTTTCAAATGGACGACTATGTTGGCTGCAGCCGCCAAGCACTCCTCGACTGCACCATGCACGGCTGTGTCTTGGCTACAAAGTTAGCGTGCATGCTGTACCGCCTCGTTACCTTATTTGGGCTGACATGTGCAGGGCAGGATCAAAACCATGCCATGAGGTCATTGCAGGGGCATGCTAGGTCTACTGGTTTGATGTCACCTTGCAGGCCCCCCAGCCCCGCTTGTGCTTGGGGTGGCACACGACGTCAATCCCGCCCGCTGGCAGAGAAAAAGGCTTAAAAGAGAAGCATCCACCCCATGATTGCAATTATTGTGCCGTCGTCTCTGCCTACCGTTTGTAAGCAACAAGGGCAACAACAACCTGCAGACAATAGCAGCAGCCCAGTGCCGAATCCTCCGAATAATGAACTGCATTTTCGTGTCGATAGTCACCTTTATGGCGGTTGCCTTGAGCACATCAGTGGCTATTGTTGCTGTCACCTCCACCCTTCAACTCCAGGCCCTGCAAATCTTTGACCGGCCAATATTATTCTACACTATTTCAGGTCTGGGGACCGCCACCTGCGAAATGCTGGCCCGGCTTGTCTCAGCTCTACTTGAAAGGAACTGGCCTCTCAAACACTCGTTCAACTCTGAGTCGGAACTGCGGTGTTCGCGGTGTTCTGCTGTTCGCACATTGCTAGCATCGCCTTATCACACTACCCCACCTTCGTACTCGGCCGACATTGGCTGGTACCTTGCGACTCTGGCGGTGTCAGTCGAGTTTGTGGCGGTAGCCACGGACCGCGCCATGTACTGGAATTCCTCCGAACCGAGGTACCTGCTGGCGGCTGTGGCTACGTTCTTCTCGACCTGGCTGGCCGTCTACGTTAACGACGATATTGGTGCTTTGTTTATCAGATCAGAGAGGCACTTCGATCACGACACTGCGTCACAGGCGGCACTTGGAACGTACCTTGACGAAAAGGCACTATTGCCGCATGAATGGCAGCTATAACTGCAGCCACTCATTTGGTGACAGGGCTTGGGTGCGCGACCTTGGCCTAGCCAGTAGCAGATTAGCCTTGCCAGCTTGCCCCTGCACCATTACACAACTAAAACCTATTTATATCCCCTACAATAGCACCTTGTATAAATTCTGTCCACTCAGCTCCGTGTCACCGTCCATTTGATGTCGCCTGGCTACGCCTGGCTACGCCTGAGTCTGCCCCACCCCCCAACTAGCTGCCCCACTGCTATCCTCTGCGCCCCACTGGAAAGACACCTCCGAGCAGGTGAACATGGCCGCGTTGGAACTGGTCGCTCACCTACTCGCCAGCCGTTTGCCGCATGCTCCGTGATTGATGGCTCGGTACGTCATAGATTTCCTCAAGCGGACGCAGGTGAGTTGCAGCGCATGCCGAAACTCGCCTTACCGAGAAACAGCCGTGGGTAAGTGAGATGCATTAGGCCAGAGATATTGGGCAGCACAAAGAGTGGTTAGTGCGCGACCAACGATAAAAGCGCAACCCAGCAAGGTGGTACCCTGCAGTGGGCATGTAGCGGCATAAGGCGTATGCGCTGTAACAATGCCTGCTCCGCCCTACTGCGGGTCGTGCCAGTTCTCGCAATCCGGCCGAGTTTGGCCCTAGGCCGATAACGTCAAACTCCCAGGCACTGATGCCTTGTGCTGTTGAGACTACCCTGGTGCTGCATTTGCTTCACCAACTCGACCTTGGTTTCAGCACACATGCTGGGGCACTGCCCCACCAAAGTGCCCAAATAAACCCTCCCTCTCACCACCATGTCGTCGCAAACACTAGATCCACCATGGCACCGGTCAAAGCTGCCATTCTCAGTTATTCTCCGGGAAGACAACTCTGCTGGCACTTCTACACCGCCGGCTGGCGATGACGAGATGTATCCGGAAGTGCACTACGTCTTTTCAGACGACACATTCGATCCGGCTGTTGATGCCCTGCATCAAGAGAAGGATGACATATCAATTATTGTGGATTTTGACGCATCAAGTCAGAAAGTAACGGGCTATTCTTCGCTGTCCCGTGACTGGCAAGTTTTGGAGGTGACCAGCAAGGCCTCGACGGCAACACCACTTGGAGATAGCTGTACCAATTTGGTCATTACTGGCTCGCGTAGTCGGATCGCTGCTCCGTCCAATAGCACGGCCTCCGTTGATGAGATGATTAACCAGTTTCAAAGGCGCAGTGCGCAGCTCCAAAAGCTCTTGGAAGACAAATCACGTGCAATGGATGTTTTTTGATTCAAACGAGCTGTGGGATAGGGAGAGGTCTGTAGTCCCCTGCTTTGAATTTGCATTGGGTTGACTGGCTGGCCAACATGACGTCAAGGTGGTTTCCTGCGACGGCCAGACTTCCGGTAGTGCAGACCATTGCTGCCTGTCATTGCTGGCTCGTCAATAAGAAGGAAGCAAGCCAGGTTTCCTGAAAAGGCCAAAAACCACAGCCATTACAACAACGACACAAGATCTTCTGGTTTGACAAAGGCACTCTGGTTACAAGCCGTGGCACCACTCAACCGCGCAGCAGCCAGGCGGCAGCGCTCTCTGACGGCCATTACGAGATGTAATTCAATCCTTCTTCCGTGTGTGCTAAGACTCTTACTCCCATAAATCACTATTACCACCCGCTTTTTCCACCCCCCTATGCCCTTTTTGCCTCACTTCCTCACCTTTTCTCCTTTTTCTCGTTCTCCCTCGCTCTCCCTCGTTCTCCCCCGCTTATCCACCCCCCTCATCACTCCCCACATCTCCCACCCCATCAGGAGCCAGATCCAGAGCCAAACCCTTACCCACACCATGTAAGCCTTATCAAATATAAAGAGTTACCAACCCTACTAATTCCTGAACTCTCCCCTGTTCCCGCCTTTTCTGTCGAATCCATCCCCACAATCATCCCCAAGCTTTTCAACAATAGCTACAAACAAACGCCCAGCCGCATCACCCACCAATAGGCGGCAGAAACGAATGGCGCTGGCATCACTGGACTCAGCAGGTGGCGCCACCGACACTTTGCCTTACGACAAGGTGGAGCTCACAAAGCTCCTGATCCAGTCTCTTGGCGATCTTGGGTACCACAAGATTGCCGCGGATCTGGAGGCTGAGTCCGGGCTGTCGATCGAGTCCCCCAAGGTTACGCAGTTTCGAGGCGCTGTCCTCAGCGGCCAGTGGCACACTGTAGAAACGCTTCTTGACAGCCTTCCGTTTGCTACCAATGACATCAATGCCTCAGATGAAAAGAATTTGGCCTTTTTGATTCGCAGGCAGCAATTTATGGAGCTCATTGAAGATGGGCGCACGGATGACGCACTCTTTCTGCTGCAGAACAGAATCACACCTCTAAACCCGGAGTTAACTAAGAAACACAATTTATCTGTGCTTCTCATGGTAGCTCCTGAAGACATGGGTCGCCACACATCCTGGCCTGGCCGTACCGTCGCTCGGGTTCAGCTTCTACAGTCTATTCTGCAGAGCTTGTCGCCCAGCGTCGTGCTCCCACCTCACCGTCTCTCCACTCTCATCAGCCAGGCTCGTTCTTACCAGGAGATGACGTGCGACTACAGCATGGGTGACACAAGTGCGTCTCCATCACTCTTCAAAGATTTGAGCTCGCAACCGCGTCGCTTCCCCAATCACACCAAGCAATCGCTGATTCACTCAAGTGAAGTTTGGTGCGTGGCGTTCTCTCCAAGCGGAACCGAACTCGCCGTAGGCACCAAAGCCAGTGAGATCTCGCTGTACCATGCAATTGGGACAGGCTTGAATCAACGTTTTGAACTGCGCAACCGCCAGTCTCTCACCGATGAGACCCCGCGCTCTACCCTTGGTATTCTTGCCATTGAGTACTCACCTGATGGCAAATACATCCTTGTAGGCTGTCAGGATGGGAGGCTGCGTTTATACGATGCTAATCTAATGCGCCTGCATACCCTCAGCACGCATCAAAGCGAAGTCACATTTGCTTGGCTTCCGGACTCTCAATCCTTCATTAGCGCATCTCCCGACAAGCGAATGTATATCTGGAGCCTACACGGCGAGGAGGTTTTCAACTTTTCGGGGCAGATTCGTTACTCTGTGATTGCAGTGTCGCCGGATGGTTCACGCATGGTTGCTTCAGGGCAGAATGACACGCTACACTTTTACGATCTCAAATCGCGCACACGCATCAAGGAAATCAAGTTTCTTAAGGACATTTCTTCACTGCAATATTCATCCGATTCGAGCCACGTTCTTGTTAGCGGGGCTGGGGAGAATGTTTACATCATTGATGCTCGCACGTTTTCGGTGGAGTATAAGTATGTGGGCAAGTACCAGAAGAACTTTCTGATTCGCTCGTGTTTTGGCGGTATTCAGGAGAACTTTGTGCTCTCGGGATCTGAGGATACGACTGTTCTTGTGTGGAACCGCTATTCATCGCGGCTCATTCATTGTTTGGCGGGCCATATGAGCTCTGTTGGGTGTGTGCGGTGGTCGCCAACAAACCCGTATTTGTTTGTATCAGGCAGCGACGATAAGACGGTGCGCGTGTGGTTGCCAGAGTAGTATTTATGTATGCATTAGATTTAGCATTGACAGGGCGCAGCCTTGGGAAGGGTTTCCAAGATTGCAATATGAGCTCACAAACTGGGGGGGAGTTGAGCTGAAATTTGTGAGAGCTATCTTGAGCTTGGGCCTGAAGATCTTGGGGATCTTGTGCTTCGGTAGCTTTCCCTTCACCGCCTTGCCGTTCAGGGTCACAGCAACCACGATCGATCATGCTGACGCAGATCGACTCACCCGGCATGCGTTGCCCGCCTATCGAGTATTGAAAGAGCTTGGCTTCTACTTTCAAAACAAGCATGGAAGCTGGTCGCTTTCTCCCCCCACTTTTCTTCTCTCTCTCCATTCCCTCCACTCCACTCCCTCCACTCCCTCCACTCCCTCCACTCCCTCCCAGCTCCCTCCACTCCCAGCTCCCTCCACTACTTCCCCAACCCCACACCCAAATTGTGCCACCGGGACTCCCAGCAGCGCCTACAGAAAGGCCACTCGGCACCGAAACGCTCAGTCACAACTCTCAACACTCACAACAATGCCGTCTGCCAAGGTCAAATCGGTACTTTCCGGAGATAGCATCATTCTGACGCCGGCCTCTGGCACGTCCTCGACCGAGCGACTGCTGTCGCTCGCCTTTGTGTCGGCGCCTCGGCTGTCCAAGGACGAAGCGTATGGATTCCAGTCACGCGAATACCTCCGCACGCTGCTTGTAGGCAAGGTGGTGTCTTTCAAATCGCTCTACACGGCAGGGGGACGCGAGTTTGGCGACGTGTCATCGCCGGTGTTTGATTCGCTTGTGGAAAAGTCGCTCAGGGACGGCAACGTCAAGCTGCGCGAAAACGACCACCGCGAGATCGACGGCTACAGCGCTGGCAGCCTGGCTGAGCTGCAGGCACAGGCCCAGGAAGCGCAGATTGGCCTCTGGAAGAAGGGAATTGCGCCCATCTCGACGGTACAGGCCTCGGAGCTCGTCAGCGACAATGAGCCCATTCGCGCCATTGTCGAGAAAGTAACATCTGCAGACAAACTGCACATGCGCCTACTTGTCTCGCCCACAGAGCACTATGTGGGCTCTGTGCTTTTGGCCGGTGTGCGAGGCCCCCAGGACGACCAGGCAGCGGCCGACAAGGCGCGTGAGTTTGCTGAATCACGACTGCTGCAGCGTTCCGTAACGGTTTCTGTGCTTGGAAAGTCCAATAACGGGATCCCCATTGGCCGTGTCGTGCACCCCCAGGGAGGCGATGTCTCCGCTGTGCTGCTAGGTGCTGGCTTTGCGACCGTCGCCGACTGGCAGTCGCAGATGCTCGGCGCCAAAGCCATGAAAGATCTGCGGGCGCGTGAGAAGGCTGCCCATGACGCCAAGCTCGGCATGTGGCGCGCGGCTGCTCCAACCCCGCCAAGATCCCCTTCTGTGCAAGGATACGACGCAGTCGTTATCCGCGTCATCTCGGCGGATTCCCTTGTGCTGCGCAAGGCCAATGATTCAGAGGTCACCGTGCAGCTGGCCTCGGTGCGTGCTCCTCGTCGCGACAATGAAGATGCAGCTTATCTTTCACGCGAATTTGTCCGCGCTAGGCTGATTGGCAAGAAGGTTTTTGTTTATAAGCTGTCCACAAGAGAACAGGAGGGCCGCGAAGCTCGCGATGTCGTCACCCTCACATATAACAACAGCAATTTTGCCCTTCAAATAGTGCAAAACGGCTGGGGCACGGTCATCCATCACCGCAAGGATGACTTCCTGGATCGCTCGCCAATCTGGGATGAACTGCTTGAGGCTGAGACAAGCGCGCGAGAGGCTGGTGTTGGTGTGCATTCCAAAAAGGAGCTCAAAGCCCCGCTTCTTGTCAATGCTTCGGAAAGTGCCACCAAGGCAAACGCATTCTTCTCACAACTAGACCGCCAAGATCGTATCCGTGCCATTGTCGACCATGTAATCAATGGCGGCCGTCTCCGCTTGCTCGTTCCGTCTCAGAGTGTGTCTCTTACGTTTGTGTTTTCTGGAGTTCGCTTCCCCAAGCACGATAAGGGGAATGATAACGATCTGTCCTCCAAGGCTCTTAAATTCACCTCTCGCCGTCTGCTGCAGCGCGATGTGGATTTCAAGGTCAACGGCATGGACCGCACTGGCGCATTCACGGGGCAAATATATTTGCCTGGCGGCTCGGTGCCGTTTTCTCTTGCCCTTGTCAAAGAAGGTCTTGCTGAGGTGCATGACTTCAGTGCTAGACAGTCAGGCCTGTATGACTCGCTCATTGCCGCCGAGGATGAGGCAAAAGGCGCGAAAAAGGGCATCTGGGAAAGCTACGAGTCTGGTGATGAGGATGAAGACGAACCCTCTGCCACAGCTCAGCGAGTAGATGCTGCCCTTTCACCACGGAGCGAAAACGCTTTGCTCTCCGCTGCTCCAATGCCCCACTATATTGACGTGATTGGCACCTACGTGTCGCCTACTGATGGTTCCATTTACTACAGACCCACTGCGAGGGAAGTGCAGCTCAAAAAGCTTCTGTCAGACTTGCAGATTCACGCACGTTCATCTACAACACCCGGTAGTAAAAAGAAAAACGATCTTGTGATTGTAGAGCACGATGGCGCATATGCCCGCGCCAGAGTGATCTCTTACGATCGTGCCTCTCAAAAAACCTTTGTTCAACTGATTGATTCAGGAGAGCCAATCGCTGTTGTTCAAACGAAGGCACTGCCCGAAAATCTTGGCTTAAAATCATATCCTGCTTTTGCCAGACAAGCAATTCTTTCCTACGTTCATGTCCCGCCATCTCAGCCTACTGACTATCTCTCAGAATTCATTGAATTTGTCGAGTCTAAGGTGAAGGGGAAAGCTGTGGTTGTGAACGTTGACTCCCCGGATAGCTCTCCATCCGAGTATGTGACTGTTTACCTCGAGGATTCAAAGGGTGTGGAAGATCATCTGAATAGTAAACTGATTGACGATGGGTATGCGGGTATTAAAAAGAGACTCGCCGTGTGGGAAAATCACGCTAAAGTGGTTAAAGATCTCAAGGCCCTGGAGGCCAGATGCCGCGACGAAAGATATGGTATTTGGCAGTATGGTGATCCATATGAGGACGAATAGACTAAAACCTGGAGAATAGATTATGAACCAATACTGTAGCCAAACCTCCTGGCAAACTAAAACTATGTATCAATGTTGGCCACCATACACGAAATAAAATATAAATTATAGTCAAAATACACAGTATAGAACTATCCCTCACCGTAGAACTTCTTGAAAATGAAATGCAGCATGAGATTGGTATTAAGTTTCACCATGCCGTCAAAGAGCCCAATGTACTGCTTGTTGTTGTACTGTTGACCAAGCAACTCGTCTAGCGAGAGCTCTACAGAAGCTCCAGGAAGGGCGACGTTATTGAAAGTTGCCTCGATGCAGAACATTCCAACACGATCTGACGAGAAAGTGAAGTGAACCTGATGGTGCTGACGCTCGGAATAGCCTTGCAGCTCCACAAGCACACCCTTGTCAAATAGAGAGGCAGCAGTGTACTTGTAAGAGCCAAACTTTGGCGGTAGCTTACCTGATTTCTGAATATCGCGGTTGTGAAAATACTGCTTTGAAAATAGAGGAAATCTCAATTTCTTTCCCGGCTTGTTCTTCTGTTGCAATGTCACCATAGCCTGTTCAATGTAGCTGTTGTAAGTTTCCAGTTGGTTTTTGAGATAGACTTCCTTTTCAGCCAACTCTTGGAGTGTTTCCCTGATGGTGGTAATTTCCTTTGAACGAGCAACGCGACGATTTCCCTTGCTCTTGATATCATGTGCAAGGGAGTTCAAAATGTCCTGATAATTATTTTCTCGAGAAATCTTGCCATATGCCTCCAGCTCCAAAATCTTCTCGAGACCAAGCAGCTTGAGCTCTCTGTACGAAAGGTTTGACCAGTCGGCCGTCGAGTTTGAAAGATCATATGACCCATTTTGCCCACGCTTCTCGCGCTCATGCTTTTCCTCCTTGAGCAACATTTGATATTTATGCTCGTCCTGTTCCGAGACAGGAGCAACCAAAATATCCATCAAATCAGCACCAGTCTGAACTCTTAGAATGTAAAGAAGGCATCTTTTCACTGACATCATAAGGGAGTTGACCTCAAGCTCGTCAGCATTGTCGACTTGGCAAAAGCTGGGGTTGAGATCCAGCTTGATCTCCGCGAATTTGGCAATATTCAACAGTTCAGAGGCATCATTGGGAAGGGATCCCAGCTGCTTCAGAATCTCTAACAATGGATTGGTCTCATCTACGCGGTCAGGGCGAGAATCTGGTAGAATGCTCGGGAGATGACTTGAAATGAGCTTATGAACCGAAAAGATGTCAGCAGTCTTGATGTGCAAAACAGGCCGCTTTCTTTGAGTTAAATCCCTCATCACTCCGCTATCGTATTCATTCTCAGGCTCTTGCACATTGTCCAATATTCTCTTGAAAGTGCCCCTCATTGTGACACTCATCTGCTTAACAAATTCATTAAGCGGTTGCAGGTAGACATTGTCCTTACTAGAGAAAGGTCGCATTGATGAAATTTGACCGAGCATTTTGCAAACCTCCAGAATGTTTCGTTGTGCCAAATGGCCGAGTGGATGCTGAACAATACCGTAATCATCTGCTGCGGATATAATAGTGTTCACAAAGCAATTGACCATAATGTAACCAACAACAGCATACAGCTTTGAATCATTTTCCTTGCCGGAGAACTTCTCAACCGCAGTCCTGTAGACTTCTCTTGCAATATACTTCACATGATAGGGAAGAAGATCTTCAGCATACTTATCAAAACGCTCAACCATGAGGGTAGTGAAAGAGCGCAAGTTTTGCAGGTTCTGAACAAATTGCTGTCTTGTCTCTGGATCTTGAATGGCTTCGTCAACTGGAATATCAACTGGCCTTGAGCTCAACCTGCCAGTTGTCATCTCCTCTTTGCTCACCGAATCTCTGTAGATGGCGAGGGGGTCACTTTCAAGGCACAACGGGTTCGGGTGAACATCATCGGACTCTTCTACAATGCGATCAACAACCTCACCATAAAACTCCCTGATTTTTTTCGTGAGTTTCTGAGAACGGTTAATACCAGTTAAGAATCTTTTCCACATGACATTGGATGGCGTCTTCAAAAACTCCTTAGAACTCGAAGTTGCTCGCAGCTGTTGACACGCTGAATAGGTGATAAGCTTTACAACGAAGTATTCCTCTCTGGGTTCTAGAACAGTGCTCGGTCCAAAAATGTGTAGAGTTAGCTGCTCTAGATCCTTCATCTCCTTTTCCGACATTACTCTGCTCTTCTGCAACACCACAAACAATTTTGAAAGGTATACTGGCTGGGTTTGAAGAACGTAAAATAGACCCTGGTAAAGTTCTAGACGACGTCTGGAAGCCTTGTTCAGAGCCTTCAAATCAAACAATGAAGCATCAACTCCGACTTGAGTGCTCAGGCTGTAACCTTTGTTTCTGTGCTTGACCAAATCATCCAACGTAATTTTGTTCTTCAAAAGGAGCGCAATCTTCACATCCATTTGTGTGATGTACTCTTCAAGGCGCTCATTCCTTTGCACTTCATCAATGACTCGCTTCCGATCACTTTCAAGTTGAATTTCCTCCTCAAAGTCCAGCTCTGAGTCATTAAGCAAGTGAACAAACGATCTAACAACTGAAAGTGGCGGATTTGCACTGTTAGTCAACGCCTTGTAGGAATCCCCTTGTTGTTTGGCCCTGATGTAGGATTGGATTTTGATCACAGAGCGCATGTTCTCCTGGAAATGGCTCATCTTGCTGTTGTATGTCTTCCTTACTTTCTGTCCTCTAATCATGGTTTGAAGAGCAATAATGGAGTTTGTTTCAGCATCTAAGTCCTCTAGCAGAAGCGACATGTCAAAGCGACAAAGAACGCCACGGAAAATAGATTGAAGGCGAGTGATAGAACTTGAGAGTAAATCAAGTTTGTCAAGATCTGCAGTGATTGCAACTCTGACAGTATTTCCTCTTATGACGGATATGAGATGGTCGATGTGGGGAACAGAAAGCATGAGCTTTGCTTTGGCATCTGCCTGACTTTTTCTGATCAGAAATCCTCTACATGCGCTTTGAAGCTCCACAACAGAATCGTTCGACTCCCAGTCACCAATTATGGAATTGCGCATGTCTTTAACTTTGTTGCGGACAACAAGTGCGCGAGCTACAGACTGGAGCTGAATGATGCCAATTGAGAAATCTGAGATGAGGTGAGTGCGGCTGTCAAACTTTTTGCGCGCAAGATTACCTCTGATACACGACTGAATGGTGATGATGTTGAAGGATTCCTCCGCCATAAAGTCCGCAACTTCCAAAGCATCTCTTCTAGTAGAGTTTCCGCGCACAATTCCCTGTAGAGAAGCGAGAACTGGCTCTGCAAGGGACAGCTGAAACTTGGTTTCAGCAAGTTTCTTACGCAGAAGAAAGCCACGAGCAAGACATTGCAAGTCGTCAAGAGATTTCTCTGATCTGCCATAAGTGGAGGCGGATATATTGGAAAAGAGAGCTTCGCGATCGGCAATATTCTTTCTGACCAAGTTAGCCCTGGTAATGGACTGAATGGCAACAATTGAATCTTCTTCAATCTCCAAGAGGTTCTTAAGAGCGGCGACCTTGTCGCGGATTAGATTACCCATCATAATGGCGCTGATGCGTGAGAGATAACGATCGTATTTGAGGTTGACAGAAAGGTCAGCCAAATTGCTGCGAATTCGGGAAGCACGAATGACACTTTGTAGCTGGACAACATCTGGCTCGAATTCCTTGAGATAAGCTTTGAGAACATCCAAGTCGGAGCGCAAAGTTGCGCCTCTGATTCTGGCCTGGAACTCCTCAATTTCTGGCTCTGCTGCCTCCAGTTCCTCTGCAATTTGCTCTTCAAGCGATTTCTGGGGTAGCTTGGGGGTGAAATGGTTGCCAAGGGCACCAAAGTTGGGCATGTTGAGACCGGAGGCGTCAAGCCCGCGCTGAGTCTTACGCAAATCTTCGCTAGAAAACTCAAGCTTGCCGACCAGAGAACCCACGTTCGGAGCAAGGCCGCCAACAGCCAGCATGTAGGCAAGTGCATGGATACAGTAAATCACCTTGGGGATGTTTTTGCCATCGTAAAGATCAGTGAGCTCAAAGGTAAAGAGATCCGGCATACCCACCTGATGTAGAAGCTGGAAAAAGTAGTTGATATTCTCCGAGTGTCTGAATTGGAGGCGGGGATGCTCAAAGATTTTGCGAACCAGATTCGGGGCAAATCGACGGGTCACCTTTGCCAATGCGACACCGTTGCGCAGAGACTCTTCAAATTCCGTTACGGGCGGTAGCTCTTCTTCGATGCATTCCTCAATCCACTCCTTGGCCTCACCTACATGGCACAAGTATTCGTAGGCGTGAATGTTTTCACGCTGCTTGTCCATCCAGCGGGTGGATTCCTCCTGGCGGGTGAGTTTCCTGCGACCGGCCAGACCGGATACATGCTCCTCCTCATTTAGCCTGGCGGGAGACCGCTGCTGAAGGTAGCTATCCATAGCAAAGTGCTGGTTGAGCGGACGGGGTTGTGGGTTTGTTTACTAGAGTCGGAATTAAGGCGAAGGTAAACAGAGTGTGCCTGGGAGGTTTATTTGGCGGCGATGCGGGCGCGTGTGGTGCGGCTGTGCGTGCTGCTTCTCTGCCCAGGACAGTGGGGCTCGTCAGGGGCGTTTCCTCCCAATTTCCGGAGCTTGGAGAGCAACTAAGTTAGTGGCGTTTTCTCCCCTGCCCCCCTCCTCCTACCCTCTCCTCCCACAAACGAGAACCAGTTGCTCCCAAAAGCCAGCGCTAAGCCTCTGGCAAAGCTTCCCTCCTCACTCCCACTACTGCACATTTTCAAAACTCTAATCTACACAGCTTCACCGAAGCCGCTACAGCCATGCCAGCCCCAGAACCCACAATCACTGTAGGCTACAAGGTGTACGTGGAGAAGGATGGCGAAAAGCGCCAGGCCGAAATCCTCTCTAGCCAGGTCCGCAAGGGCAAGCAGAGATATTATGTGCACTATGTAGAGTTCAACAAGCGTCTAGACGAGTGGATTGAGCATGACAGAATCGACATGTCCATGGAGCTCGTTGCTCCTGAAACCAAAGAGAAGGAAAAGGAGGGTAAAGACAAGAAGGAGGCCACACCAGTTCCCAAGAATGGAAACCGCAAAAAGCTCAAAACCGGAAAGGAAGAGAGTGCGGGCGGCAAGGAAAACGCGGACCCTACCGCTGGTGAAGACGATGACGTTATGGATCTTGACAATATCAAAGTGAATGGCTCAGCGCAGGAACTGAACCGCGAAGACGAAATTGAAAAGCTGCGAACTTCTGGTTCAATGACACAGAACCATAGTGAGGTTGCTCGTGTCCGCAACGTGTCCAAGATTGTGATGGGATCCCATGAGGTCGAGCCATGGTACTTTTCGCCCTATCCCATAGAGCTCACGGAAGAAGATGTCATTTACATCTGCGAGTTCTCACTCTGCTATTTTGGCTCTCAAAAGCAGTTCCAGCGTTTCAGAGAAAAGTGCGCGCTGCAACACCCACCAGGAAACGAGATTTACCGTGATGGAGACTTGTCTTTTTTTGAGATTGATGGACGTCGCCAGCGTACTTGGTGCCGCAATCTTTGTCTGCTCAGTAAGCTGTTTTTGGATCATAAGACTCTCTACTACGATGTCGACCCTTTTCTATTTTACTGCATGACAAAGCGAGACGAAACAGGACATCATTTGGTCGGCTACTTTTCGAAAGAAAAGGAGTCTGCTGAGGGTTACAATGTGGCCTGCATTCTGACACTGCCCCAGTATCAGAGGCATGGCTATGGTCGTGTGCTCATTGATTTCTCCTACAACTTGTCTATGAAGGAAGGCAAGAATGGATCCCCTGAGAAACCGCTATCGGACTTGGGTCTGCTGTCTTATCGAGCATACTGGTCAGACACCATTGTTGAGGTTCTTGTCAAATCTAAAAAGAGTGACATCACAATTGAGGAGATTGCATCAATCACTTCCATGACCACAACCGATATTCTGCATACCCTTCAAACGCTCTCCATGCTCAAGTATTATAAGGGACAGCACATTATTTGTCTCACAGACGCTGTTATGGAGAAGTACGAGAAGCAGAAGACCAAGCCTCGCAGGCGTATTGACGCCAAGAAACTGATTTGGAAGCCGCCAGTATTTACTGCTGCTCAGCTCCGTTTTGGATTTTGATTATTTATTTGCCGTAAAGCAATCCTATTTATTAATGACCGGTCAAATGAGGAACAGGGGGATATGCACAGTGTAATTGTCATTTGTACGCTGCTATGCATACAAGCCGGTGCTCTTATTTAATGTTGATACTAGAACTAAAAAAACATGTCGACGCCTGCAGGATTTGAACCTGCGCGGGAAAATCCCAAAAGATTTCTAATCTTTCGCCTTAACCACTCGGCCAAAGCGCCTACTATTGATAATTGTGCCAATGGAGTACCCGCTTCGGAGAACCTGCAAAATTGAACATATTTTTTTGACGGGAGCAACAATTTATCACTGCGGAATAGTACTCATTATCAATTTGAATGTGCTCGCAGCATCTGGCAGCTTCTGGCACACTCTACACTGAGTTACAGTGTATCAAAATATTTGGGGTGTGACTAAGCACCCACCCTGTGCTTATACATCACGGTGCTTTGACAAATCTCTCAACAGCCAATGCGGCTGTGACAAAGTATTAGGCAAATTTACATCAGCTGCAAGTGGCCCAAGATGGCTAGATTATGCATGACACTCTTTAATACCGAACTGTATAATGCTTACAAGAGGCCATGCATGACCTCTCTTCCCTTACTATATAAAGAGGGGGCTGACTTCTTCAAAGCCCATCATCTCAATTCAAGAAAATACAAATCAATTACAAATGACAATCAGACCAAGAGCTATTTCCAAGATTGCCACTGCCATTGAGCAGTCCGAGGGTGTTGGCGCCAGGGTCCGCAGGTCCATTGGATCGTTTGGTGCCCGTAACTTCACTCCTTTTCTCATGCTGGATCATTTCCGCATTGGCAAGGATGCTGGTTTTCCTGACCATCCTCATCGCGGTCAGGAAACCATAACCTACATGCTGAAAGGCTTTGTAGACCACGAAGACTTCACCGGTGCCGCAGGTACTATTGGCCCTGGTGACCTGCAGTTCATGACTGCTGGAAGAGGCATCATGCATGCTGAAATGCCTCGTGCCGATGTGGATGGTGTGGAACCAGAGGGCATGCAGCTATGGGTTGACCTTCCAGAACAGCTCAAGTCCGTGGAACCAAGATACCGCGATCTCATGGCGAAAGAGATACCTGAAGTACATCCTAACGACAAGGTTTCTGTGAAAGTTATTTCTGGCAAGTCCTTTGATGTGGAATCCGTAAAAGACCTTGCCTACACGCCTGTTTGGTTCTTGCACTACAAAATCCAGCCCGGTGGCAGTGCTGAGCAGGAAATACCTGAAGGATTCAACACATTTCTTTACACGCTCAAAGGATCACTGCAGACTGGTACCGCCGAAATGAAAAAGGATGTGAATCAATACCAGATCGCCTTTTTCGAGACTGAGGGTACTGGCGTTAGCCTGTCAGTGCCGCAAGACGCTAAGGAACCAGCCGAGTTCATTCTTGTGGGCGGCCAGATTCTCGACCAGAAAATTGTTCAGCATGGACCTTTTGTGGAGACCTCACGCACCAAGATCATGAAAGCCATCATGGACTTTAGCACCGGGGCCAATGGCTTTGAGCGCGGGTTTGGATGGCAGTCCAAGATTGGCAACAAAAAGTGAGGAGTAGAAACTATATTATTTATTAAAGAAGAATTTAAATACTGATTGATGTATCCTTTTGATTGCATTTTTATTTCCAAAATGCGCTCGCCTGCCCTTTTTGGACCTCTGCTGGCTGTTCAGCAGGCTCACAGTCTCAGAGCAAACAACAGCTCCTGTGCGATTTTTCTTGACAGCGTAAAATCAAACACCCATCCGAGGTAGCTTCTTTTCCAGTACTTGAAATCTGAATTTTGCCCTTGGACCGCTGAAATCCTATCTTTTAGCTCAGCCGAAATCCGTTATCTTGTGGGACGGAGGCTTGCCATCGGCTAACTTGTGAGCGGAGATAGTCGAGCGACAGTATGCGGGGCTACAAGGAAGGTACGAGAACAGGGCAGTTTTGTGCAAAGCAAATGACCTAAATGTCACCTCCGTCCCACATTGATTTGCCAAAATTTCTCTACTCGGTGGTTGACTCGGTGCTGCAATCCACCCCGAGTAGCCTTTATCGGCGACTCGGGGCTGCCCCTATATAAATGTAGCCCCATCTCGAGGGTCGAAAAACCCACACAGCAGCATGGCATTCACTAAGACACTGAGAGCAACAGCTATTCGTGGATTCTCTTCGACTTCACGTGTTGCTGAAGCTGCAAGCGGCTCCTTGCTCAAGACTCCCCTGCACCAGCTTCATATTGATCTTAAGGGCAAGATGGTGGACTACGCTGGCTATGAAATGCCCGTGCTCTATGCTGGCACAAGCCACATTGAGTCGCACAATTGGGTTCGCTCTAATGCAGGTCTTTTTGACGTGTCACATATGCTTCAGCACAGGATACATGGCCCCGACGCGCAGAAGCTTTTGGAGAAGATCAGCCCGACGGATGTTGCCGGTCTTAAGCCGTTCTCATCTACCCTATCTGTCCTTCTGAACGAGCATGGCGGTATTATCGATGACACTATTATCTGCAAGCATGCTGAGGACGAGTTTTATGTTGTCACCAACGCTGGCTGCCGCGCCAAGGACACCAAGTTCATTGCTGATGAAATTGCGGCCAATGGCTTCAATGTTAAGGACGACGAGATCACCGGTGGCCTGCTTGCCCTTCAGGGCCCTACAGCTGCTGCAACTTTGCAGAAGCTGACCAGCGAGGATCTTTCCAACATCAAGTTTGGCCAGTCTGCGTTTGTGTCGTTCGACGGTGCCAAGTATCACGTGGCGCGTGGTGGCTACACCGGCGAGGATGGTTTTGAAATTTCCATTCCTGATGACGCGGCTTCTGTAGAGTTTGCGCAGAAGCTGCTATCGGACGCTGAGGTCAAGCCAATCGGCCTCGCTGCTCGTGACTCGCTGCGCTTGGAGGCCGGTATGTGCTTGTATGGCAATGACATTAGTGAGTCAACGCTTCCTCCGGAGGCTGCGCTTACGTGGGTCATTTCCAAGGCCCGCCGTGCCGCCGACTCGCCGGCCTTCAACGGCAAGGACGCCATCTTGGCCCAGATCAAGAACAAGTCCGAGAAGCTGAGAGTCGGTCTGACGCTGTCAGGCCCTCCAGCGCGTGCTGGAACCGAGATTTTTTCCAAGGAAGGCGAGAAGATTGGTCTTGTCACCTCCGGTTGCCCGTCGCCTACCCTCAAGACCAATGTGGCCATGGGCTATGTTCCCCGTGCCTTTTCAAAGTCTGGTACCGAGGTTCAGGTGAGCATTAGAGGCAAAATGAGACCGGCTACCATTGCAAAGATGCCGTTTGTGCCAACCAACTACTTCAAGTAACTTGTTGAGGCGTACATACCGAACTACGCCAATGCGAATAAATTATATTTACAGGAGCCTAGGGCTCAGCGCTGCCTTGAGCAACGAAATAAATTACATGCTGGTGCTAAACCGTCTTGACTGGAATAGCTGGCGACTCTCCCTTCAAATCGTCAGACAGCTTGGCAGCGTCGCTCCGTCCGTCATCTTTCATTTTGAGGACCGTGGGCTTCAGGTCCTCCTTGGCATGATAGTCCTCGATCAGCAAATTCTGCTTCTTGAGGTTTTCCTTGAGCCACTCAATCTCATCCTGCAGCGACAGAATGTCGTCGTCCAGGTCCTTACGGCGCTGCACTTCCTTCTTACGCTGGCGATTGGACTCAAAGAGGATGAGGCCGCCAGCAACACTAAAAATAAAGGACTCAGACACAAAGTTGGCACCATTTTCGATGGCCTTGGCATCGTTGAGAGGGCGCACCTTGAGGTTCTTTTCGCCCAGCAGGCGCAGGCGCATGTTGATATCCAATTGGTGCATTCGCTGGGCAAAGGCTATGCAGATCTTGCGGAAGGCCGGATGCTCTTTAGCCTGTGCCTTGATAGCGTTTGCCATTGGCTTGGCCAGCGTTCTGGTCAGCAGCGTACCAAACTTGAGCAGCAGCGAGCTCATTGGTGGAAAGGGTGGGTGGAGCTGTTTGTGGGGAGTAGACCTAAAACCAGTGGGCAGAGGGCAGGGCGGACCTAAATAGACGGAGAGTGGCAAATTGGGCGGGAGTGTGCCGGGAACGACACTGCCGGGAAAGAGCCCCAAAGTGGCGATGATTTATGGGCGTAACGGGACGCGATTAAGTAAAACCCCGGCTTCTGCTTCGGTAACCTTTGGCAGAGGCTGGAGATTGAGTGCCAAGCTGGTACCTGGCTGAGAGGGGCAATGCCTGGGCAGGCGAGATTTGGTAGCCCAGAGCACTTGTCCGCTAGGCGGAACTTTGCTGGCTGCGAAAGGCATACCAGGGAAAATTGGACTCAGACTTGGTTTGAGACACTGGTTTGAAACAATAACAGAGGCATTATAATGCAGCTGCTCTAGCTCTTCGCCCTCTGCTCTTCACCGACTCCATCTACCTCCAGCCCTCCCCTTCAAGCTACACACACAGCCGCGCTAGCGGCTACTGGCTGACTGATTCGAGCACCTAGAACCGAGTTGCGCAATCGCTAGACTCTTCTTGCAACCATAATGTCTCTCCTAGCAAAATCTCTGAAAGTAGCTCTTATTCAATTCGCCGCAGGCGCCAATAAACAGGCCAACCTGAAAAAGGCTGCCGAGAAGGTCAAGGAGGCCGCCAGCCATGGCGCAAAGCTCGTTGTGCTGCCAGAGTGCTTTAACTCGCCCTACTCCACAGCAGCCTTTCCAGAGTATGCCGAGACTATTCCGGATGGAGAGTCGACCAAGTTTCTGAGCGAGCTTGCCAAGGAGACCTCTGTGTTTCTGATTGGTGGATCCATCCCCGAAAAATACGAAGATAAGTACTACAACACCAACATCTCGTTCGACACCACTGGTAAGCTTATCGCCAAGCACCGCAAGGTCCATTTGTTTGACATTGACGTTCCTGGCAAAATCAAGTTCAAGGAGTCGGATATTCTGACCGGTGGAGATAAGGCGACCGTGTTTGAGCTCCCAGGATACGGAAAAGTGGGGCTTGGAATCTGCTACGATATCCGTTTCCCTGAGCTGGCTCTTGCTGCGGCTCGTCAGGGTGCCTTTGCCATCATTTATCCTGGCGCCTTCAATACCACAACCGGCCCGCTTCACTGGGAGCTGCTGGCCCGTGGTCGTGCTGTCGATAACCAGGTCTACGTGCTGGTTGCTTCTCCTTCCCGCCAGCCGGAGGGCTATCAGGCCTGGGGCCACTCGACTGTGGTGGATCCCTGGGGAAAGGTTGTGGCCACGACCGATGAGAAGGAGTCAATTGTCTATGCTGAGCTGGAGCCGGAGGTTCTTGATTCCTTATCTGGCATTCCTGTGAGCTCGCAGCGTCGCTTTGACGTTTACAATGATATCAGCAAGGAGATCAAGATCAGCGATATTTAGGTAGGCTAGTATAACTTAGAGGGATGCAACATGCTCCTCTTCTATTGACGCCGCAGGACGCTTCAACTGAAACTGGCTTTAGTTGATTATGGGGAACGTGCCCCACAGCCAGCCCACCTGACAGAAGTCGTGGCTAAGCTACTCGCCATCTCAGGCGGCGGGCCGCTTCTCATCACATTATATCCCGGTCCTTCCTTTGCGTCTCCGCCTCCAGTCGCCTTTCGCCTCGGCCTGGGGCAATGCCCCAGATCGGGAGATTTTTTTCCACACCCCCTGGTCGCCCGGCCCAAACCGCGCCAACCAGCTGACGCTCTCCAGCCCCACACCGGTCTTCTCCTTATCGCAACACCAAAATATTTCACAGGAGCCGCATCAATCTTTTCGTCATACTCTGCATATTTAATCCACCTGTCACGCTACCTTTCCCTGCAGCGTACCCTCGCCCCTGAGTGCCCCACCCTTTCCTGTCCGCTGTAGACCCCCGACTGCCCACGGCCAGCCAAACACTCCCCTCCCCACCACAACGCTCATTGGCGAAACTCTCTGGAGCGACAACAGCAGCAAATTCCGTCGCTCAACAGTTCCTTAATTGGCTGCTGCAGTTTTGGGCCCTACTTGTCAGCGCTCCCGC